>JACEIK010010094.1:0-45265 GCA_018107945.1 Datura stramonium
TATGTTTTGGTAAATAGTTGGTGATAATTCAGATAAGAAACTCATACACCTTATAATTCAGATATAAAATTTGAAAAAACAAAATATTTTAAGTGTGTTTTTAACTCTTCACTCTTTCTTAATTTGTGCGCGTCATTCTTACAAATGAGGCAGGCTAATCTTCTGTGTATCGATCCAATTTGATCGATCCTCAAAGGGACTCGTTAGATAGTATTTGACATTTATTAAATCATTAGTTACCTTCTGAATTCAACTAGGTTCAATATCCATTTTTTTACGAAATTTGATCGTCATTTTCGTCGTTGTCGTGGTTATTATAACAAAATATTTTAACAGAGCTTTAACTCTTCACTCTTTCTTAATTTGTGCGCGTCATTCTTACAAATGAGGCAGTTAATCTTTCCGTGTATCGATCCAATTTGATCGATCCTCAAAGCGGGACTCGTTAGATAGTATTTGACATTTATTAAATCATTAGTTACCAATTCAACTAGGTTCAATATCCATTTTTTTACGAAATTTGATCGTCATTTTCGTCGTTGTCGTGGTTATTATTATTATTATTATTATTATTATTATTATTATTATGTGGTAATGCACACCTGACATGTGGAGGTTTGGAGTTTCGAGTTTCGACAATTCGTGCGTACGTTCAAAAGCATTTGGAAAGCATGAACTCCACTATGCCTGTTCTCTACTGGTTCTTTAGTTTCCCTGAGATTCTAATCAACCCTCTAATTATCAAATTAATTCAATAATAATAATAACATTCTCGGCAGTAGTTCTGGTAAAATCGAGAGCCGAGAAAGATAAAGTTTTCGTACACAAATCTTATCCTTACTTTAAATCAAAATAATCCAGAAAAATAACGAATGTGAAAGCATAACAAAGCGAACAGTTACTAAATCAAACTAATACGATAATTAAAGTGCAAGAAACAATAGATAGTAACAAAAATCTAAGGATAACACACTATAAGAGTAATACTACGACTACTTATAGCATAAAAGGATTAGTTAGAACACTTACTACATGCCGACTTATCACACCTAATCCGTATCCTTCACAATATAACCTCCTATATAAGGCCCTATGTCCTCTCGTAACTTAAATCGCGCTACGTCGCTGCCTAATCACTTAATCCGGTCTCAATATTTCTTCGCCTCAACCTATACTCTCTCCAGACACCATCCATTGTCAACCTCTCACACTTCCGCACCGAGGTGTCCATAATTAGATAATGTTAATTTCACTTTCTTTAAAATAAAAATGAATTAAGGATCGATGATACAGTTGTTGATATTGGTAGTGCAATTTTTATTTTCTAAAGGATTACATAATAGCTGGTTTTAATGGAAGATAAAGAGTTCAGTACTGGTACCAAAGATTCCAAAGAACAACCCTATATACTAATTAAAATTTTAAATTTTGGGATTCTGAAAAATGTCAACTAGAGAAAACCAAACTCCTAATTAATTAATTAGTCTAATTACTCATTTTTTGTACTGTCTTTTGTTTTGAACTAATAGTAATTAGTTCGTATGGAAGGCCTTTATTGAACTTAATTATTGCTCTAAACTACATCTAGAATTGGAAGAGTGCTTAATAGGTGAAAATCGACCACGTTTATATAAATCAATAATGTATTTATTACGTTGCTTATATAATATTTATTTATTTTTACTATATACAAATCACTTAATTGTATAAAATTAGTAAATACAATTCGATATAAACATTCTATACGAATAAGTTTTTAATTAGTGCTTGTTCCATGTTTGACACAATTATAGAAACAAAAGGAGAAGGAAATTGGAATTGAGAAAGTAAGTACTAAGTATATCAACTGCTTATTATCAATTTCAACTACATCAAATATGTAATAATTAATTTATATATGATGAAAATTATTTCAATACTTGATGCTTATCAATTATTTTCAATTGAATCATTCAAATTCAGCGAAATTACGCTTAAAAACAAACACTTATTTCAAAGTAAACTGATTGAAAAATGAAAAGAGAACAAAAACATATAGGATTCGTGTGTGTTTAAATTTGCTTTGTTTAGTTAACTATCCATAAGTAGCTATATATTATGCTTTTTGAATTTTTTGAAAGGGATATGCATGTTTTATTAGATTACGTGAAAACATTTCAACTAAAAATAATTTAAAAGATTGATGTAAAATATTAGAGCCACATGACATTTAACTAGTTGAGAACTTGCAATTATATTTGACTTTGGATCACTTATTAGTTTTACATATAAAATTCTAGTGATGTCATCCTCATATTTAATTTTCGCCGACAACAATATATTCAAATAGATATTATAACGCGATTTGAGTTAATGCTATGATAATGCAGCAGCGACTTTTACACCTATCATACGGGGCAGGTAGATTGCTTCTCGAAAGCCACTTCAATTACGTAAAATATATCAAAAATCGTGCACTTAAGGCAAGCACATGCAGTAGCTTAAGGAGCCCTACCTGAAACAATGAAGAAGAAATTAGTAAGAACAACAAACAAAACGATAATTGAAGCAAAGAAAACATAAAAATACTAAAATCAAGAAGATAGTATGGGAATAAGGTAACAATATTGGATAAGAAACTAGACAATGCTCAACTACCTTAGTAACTTTCCCAATTCTAATCCATAACCTCCATATCTTTCTATATCTACGCATCACGCCTTCGATAAAGTTCGCATATATGTCGCGTATTTCTATTCACTTCTCTCAAATTTACTTTTTCAATCTACCTCCGATATTTTCTATCCAATATAGTTATAAAATTACATCCCTTGACATTTTCATCATCTATAGTTATAAAGATTACATCTTAAAATCGACTTAGCACATAAAGCATTTGATGAGTAGATGAATTTGTATTGCAGAATCAAAAGAATAATTATTGTATATTTTTATGTTTATAATTAATTTTTCTTTTTCTTTTGCTATGATAAGGCTTCATCAATTTCTTCTTCTAGTTTTGAATATATGATACTCTATTTATTATTATAAGCATCATAGTTTTTTTTTGTCAAAATTATCTTGAATCTTGATTAGTGCATATAAAGACTGTTTGAAACGATCTCTATCTTAGGAATTGCCTAATAGAGAAAGTTCAACGCCTAAATTGAGTAAACCCGGAAAACTTTTCATGCAAATTGCAAATTGCAAAACTTCAGGGGCAAAGTACGTAAATTAATATTTGTAGAAAGAAGTGGCAAATCTCGTAAATATTAGCAACATCAGGGGCTAATTACGTAGTCAAACTCTTATATAAACCCGCGGCATCCCCACTCTGAGATACCTGGAAAAAGGAAAATCCATACTTTTTTCTTTCTGAAACAGAGCCAAATAAATCACAGTACATTAAAGTGAAAACAGAAAGAAAATTATCTCATTTTTCTTTCACTTTCTCGAGAAAATGTCAGCTTGCAGTAAAATCCGTTACATTGTACGACTCCGTCAAATGCTGCGGCGGTGGAGGAAGAAGGCGGCGATGACAGCCTGCGGCCGCGTACCGGCTGATGTACCCTCCCGACACGTGGCAGTAACTGTGGGCATGGATTGCAAAAGATCTCGTGGTTCGATGACGTATCTGAATCACCCACTATTCCAAAAACTGCTCGCACGTGCTGAGGAAGAATACGGTTTCTCAAACTCCGCCCACATCGATCCCCTGCGACGAGGCATTGTTCGAGGAGATACTCTGTTACCTGGCTCCGCTCCGATTCCGGACAAGAACAACGTCGGATGTTTTATCAATTTTGAAGATTTTCAAAGATATTGTCATGTGGGTATTCGTACTAACATCGATTTCTGGGCTGATTCGAGACCCCTTTTGAATGGAATTTGACAAGTCAATTTGCAATGAAATCTGACGGAGATGTTACTGACAACGGCGAATAAAATAAAAAAAGATTGCTGCTGATTTTGACCCGGGGTTCGACTCGTCCGAGTTAGTTCACTGCATGAAGTAACTCAAGCCTTGACCCGGTTGCTTAAATGGGTCCTGCTTTCTTTTTTCTTTTCTTTTTTTTTACTAATTCAGGGAATTATTCTTTGCTTACCCGACTACAATTTTCTGCAAGTTTAAAGGTTTTTCCTTACGGATTTAACTTATAAATTGTTGCACCATATATACTTAACATGTTATGACACGTAATATTTTATTTTTTCAGATTATTAATTACTTGGTCATAATAGTTATTTTTTATCGTGATCATATCAGATCGCATAAATACATTCATGTTTGTGAAATTAATAACATGAAAAATAAGATACTAAACTCACTACAATAAGAAAATTTATATTAATAGTGTAAAAATTATTTACAAGATCAGTAAGGATGTTAAGTCATGTTTATATACATTTGTTTTAAGATTGAGTTGGGTTGGGCGAGTCACGAGTCAAGTATACTCCGGAGAATGTGATTGGGTGATGGCAAAACGGTGGGCGAGTCGTTATTTACCACCGAGTCGTCCCGGGTCTGACTCGAGTGAAATTCAACACTGATGAGAAGAAGAAAAAATTAAGTGGGTTACTCCTATTAATCAATGGATTATCGCTATGTTTTGCAAATTTTTATTTTTGTGTAACGATTATTGTTGATTATTGATCAATGGAAACATGAAAATTTAATCAAACTATTATGAATATACATGTTTTTTTTTTAAATGAATACTGCTATGAGTTTGAGTCCGTATTGTTTATATATCGCGTGAATAAATTTGAGCAAAACGACAAAATTATTTTTGTTTTACCTATATATTATAAACTCAAGTATAAAGTAGACTATCTATACCATATTTCTAAAAATGTGATTGTTTCTCAAATTCTATTAAAATGTGAACACATAGTTATTTGTCATTTATATATAGTGTGAAATAATTGAGTAGTAACGTGCAGGCAGTTGTGGGAGTTATAATGATAACACCCCCATGTGAAAACCAACAGTACTCTCTCTCTTGTACTACGTACTGTATTATTTTGGTTCGAGGGAGTTTTAATGATGTTTTCGGTTTGACATGCTTCTGTGTTTTGTCAACTAACATGAAACTCCAGCAAATATCTGACATTGAAATGCATGTAATAGTGCTCATTTTCCATGATCGAGTTTAACTAACTTCGAAATTATATTGAATATATAATTATTGACGGTGAAAAAAAGAAAAATGTAGCAAAATTTGTACATAAATATTCAAATTTTATGTATGTTTAGTGGAACCATTCTTTTGAGAAATGACAACTATTATGATTTTTCCTGTTAAATATTTTTATTTTTTAGAAAGTTGCACTTATGACACAAGCCCGGATTCCTCATTTTGTCACCATTATTGTGCTTCCTTTTTCACTTACTATCGTACCCAATATACAATATTTTGCTAGCGCTCAATTAATTTGAATTTTACTGTGTAAGTTTTACTATATTGAAAAAAACTTTTTATCTGAATTTTTTTTAATTCTGAAAATTCGAGCTCGAGTTCTTATGGACGATACCATTATTATGCTTGACTGACATAGTGGCAAATAGAAAGAATCGATGGAACGAAAAAGAAAAAAAGAGTGTCTTTTTAAATATAAATATATATAGGTCTTAAAGGAAGGGTAGTGATTAGACGTTAATGATGATGTTAGTTTTGGAATAATTTCTAATATTCTTTGCATAAAAAGAAGTATGAAGCTGCCAAACAAGATACAGCTCATGTTGAGACTTTACTTTAAATCAAATTAATCCTTCTGACTGTTCTTTTTCTAATAGCTAATTCAACTTTTGTGTTACTTAATTATCAGTTGATTAATGGGCCAGCCAAGAAAACATGAAATTTCTGGGCCTTAACAGCTGAACGGGCCTGACTCAAAAGACATGAACTACTTGTATGTTATGATGGTTCAAGACTTGCTGGCCCAACAGAAAGCAAGAAATAATTGATTTGGCTGAATGAACTAAAAGCATGTGTTTGTTTTTTATTTGTTCTTTTATAACTTACTACCTAATAAAATTATTATTTTTCATTTATATAACATATCAAATTTTTAAAAAATATGTTTTTGAAAATATTTTAATAAAATTTTTTCATTGATCAATTTGGGTAAGTAGAGCATAAACAATTTTAATTCGACTGACTAATAAATAGACGGGGTTAATAATCAATTTAAACTTGAAAACAGATTAAACAAATTATAATTTTATGAGCTAATGTTAACATCTCCACCCAAATATTCTAGCAGAGTCCTTGAGTAACAGTTTGCCTTATCGGAGCAATGCTTTTGAAGAAGTAGAAGAAACCTTATAGTAATGTGAAAGTGGCTATCAGGTGCAATTGTTGCATCTAGAGTGGAGCACAGAGACAGTTACAAAGAGTTGGCTAGTCCATTGATGTTAATGGTCAAACTTATTAAAATGGCCACAAGAGCCCATCTATATGTATCCCACTAATATTTGAGTTTATCCTATACTTTTAGGCCATATTTTCCTTGGGCTATAATATTAACATTGTTGATGACTAATCTATAATATATCAAGAATGGGCCATCATTGACTTTAATGTCAAGGAATTCAGCATATGCTGACACTACTAAAAACAGTAAAAAATCAATGTTGGAAACTGACGGCCATGTCGGTTTAAACCGAGATAACCGAGGGAATTCATGGTTTCAATAAATTAAAAATCGTTATGTAATTTTTTTAGAGAAAATCGATAAACTCGCGCTTTTCAAATATACACAAAAAAGTAGCTACTTGAAATTAAACTTAGGTATTAACTATGACATTGAACAATTTACTATACTAATCGCACACGCCTTGATGCTATCACTGTTTTTCTTTATATACTTTAATCACAATTGCACTTCAAAACCGATGTAATCCCCTCAGTTTTTGTTAAAAAAATAATAATTAAACGTAGGGATCCCGAGGATTTTCTTTAATTTTTTTTTTTTAGTTTGCACACATTTTTCTTTGTTTTGTTTTATTAAAGAACCAACAAACTAGAGCGATTTCCTTCTATTATTTGAACTCATTTATATTCGTCGATTTTCTTGATAGATTTTTTTCACTGTTTTTTAATAGTGGGACATAAAATTGGATGGACTATGTTGTTATGGTAAGAAATATTGGGCCTTACATAGGCATAGCCCAAGCAAAACACATATAGCATCCACTCACCTCACAAAATAGCCACTTCAATCGGTTTAAAAATTAAGACGTAATTATTAATTATATTATTATTTTAATTAATTCTTGAATTTTAATTATTCTAATTTGTATGTTACTAGTCTAACATAATCTGATTACCATAGGCAATTCGTTGCAGTTAATCGTTTACACTACGTATAAGCAAATCTGATAAAACAAAGCTAAAGTGAAAAGCAAGCACGTGATTGCATGGTCAAAAGAGGAGCACATGTGAGCAACTTACAAATTGGGTTACTGGGCCTAACACGCACATACAGTTACAGTGCTATATAGTGTTTATTAGTACATTTTACGTAAAAAAGGCTGCCAAATATTTGGACTTATGTTTCTTTTTGGGTTGCCAAAAGTAGAAAGAAAACAAAAACATAAAACCATAACGAGAATTTTACAAAAATAATATTTAATGATGATGAATTTCTGCATTCTGTGGTCCTATACTCACTTAAAAGCCACTGAAAAGCATAATTTGATTTGTTTTTTAGTGGGAAATATTTTCTTTGAAGAAAAAAATAAATGAAAACGATTTGTTTTTGTTTTTGCATATAAACAAAGTTTGCCTGTTCTTGTTATCATTCATGTATTTCCATTTTAAAATCATTTTTCTATTTTTATGAAATAGGAGTAACATCTGCGTACACCTTATTTTTTTTAAACATTACTTTGTGTGATCTAAAACATTACTTAATTATTTGTGTGATTATAAATCAATTGACTAAAGGTAAAAGAGAAATTTTTAACGCTAAATGAGTAATATTCTTTTTTGAGATGAAATAAAAATAAAAATGTGCTACATAAATAACATTTAATTAAAATCTGACAGTTTCGTTAATTTGTGTGTCAAAATGGAATCATCTTTCCTTGAGAATGATGCAAAGTACTAATCAGAAAAAGCCCAAAAGGCCCAATTTACAACTTTATATCAGATTCGGTTTGTGTCAGCCCTCAACTAGGAAAATTAAAGAGTACACTTAAATATTTTATTTATATTTCCTAAATATTTTTCTTATTTATTTTATGATAGTTATAGAAGAGTATGATTATATATGTAATACGTGATTATTGATGTATGTTTATGTGCTTAATTAATAAACATTTGTATTTATGTTTACAATATCATTTACTAATTTTCGGAATTTATAAATTTACAATTGTGGTTTCACCACTTATTTGAAGTACGATAAAATTATATTAATTTTTTCTAATTAAGCGATACAATAAAGTAAACAAATGCAATGATTAAGTATTAACCATAATTAAGTAAAAGAAATATATCTACACATACATATCATGAATAAATTTATCCGATTTATACACTGATACGAATAAATTATTAAAATCACAAACTTACCTACTTTTTTTATATTCCAAATACACAAATTCATAGTTTAGTGGTCAAGAAACTATAATTCAAGCTGTAAAATAAAATTTTTTTAAAAATAATGAGATGTTAATGAGGGGTGATTTCTTTATTATTCTAGAATAGTTATTACTAAAAATATTTCCAATTAAGAATCATGACTTTCTAACTTTGCTGTCTTTATCATTCTGGGTCAATTAGTGGTTATATTAACTAATGACAAATATAATAATGAATAATGTGGCAACAAATTGTGAGTAATGTAAGACAGAGAAGCAACAAGGGATATGACAAATGATTATCATTAAACAGAGCAAAGTTAGGGAAAAGAGGAGATTAAATACCAAATTAAAAGTATTCAAAAGGCAAATCGAATCCTATGAAAACACTATTAATAGCGGTTTAGGCATAAAATAACAGAGTTAAAAGATACAAATCTAACCACTATATATTAACCTAGGATAAAATTTAATCTTCAATCAATTAAAATATATGCTTACTATATTTAGACTATTTTTCAACAAGTTATATACCTATACAAATTTAAATATTAAATAATTAACATAAATTTGTGAATATTCATGAGAAAAGACCATAAAAATACATATGCCAATTAATTGAAGATTAAATATGCATAGTCAAATTATAGAGAGAGTGGTGATTATAGAGGACATGACACATCTTTAACTTACCAAGAACTTGGACCCTAGATTGGAGGATACTGAGGCCGCAATTGGCGATGTATGCTAGTAGATAGCAAGTGTTCTCTCTCTTCTTTTGGACAGACCCTGGTAGCTAGTTTGGACTTTGGAGCATCTTATCTGCTCTCTCCTCATAACAAAGAATACGAGTTTTATTCTCGTAGTTTCTCGTTTTGAATCTCTATTACTACACGTGTTTCTCAGACTTTAAGATCACATTTTTTGTCGTTGCTACAATTCCTTCCTCACTCCCATATTTTCTTTTTCAAATTATTTTAAAATAATTGTTGAGAATCTATCAAAAATACCGTTATCTCCACAACACATGAATAATAAAATTTGCATACACATACACCATCCTAACTACATCTACACCTATAAAATTACGTTAAATATATTATTAATGTAATCCGCTTGATCATCTCTATCAATAATAACATATGACATATCTTATTTTCAAAATTCCATATTTGAATCTCAAAAAGACTTGTACGTAGATATTCTTTAAAATGAGCTACACGATAAAAAAATTATTTATATTTATGATGTATATATAAAACTTAAAAGTCTATAATAAATTGACTTCTTTTATTATCACAAACAATTATACTTTTTTATTTTAATTTAACTAATTAAAAAAATACAATTTAATAATTATTAATTTATATTTTTAAATTTTATGTCAAATTAAAATTAAATAAATAAATTAAAAGCAATGAAACAACTTACTTTTAATAGTATGGGTGTTGAGGTGGTGGATTGGGGAAGCTTTTCGTCTATGTATAATGTGAAAGGGTCCCAATGAGCATAATTTAGTTCCATATTCTTCTTATCTCCTAATTTGACAACTTTTAATTTCTTCTTTTTCACCTTTTGTTTAATTTTTTCCCATAATATATTTTATGCTTCGTATCAAATAAAGCAAAGGTTGAATTTTTTCAACCATAGTGGAAAATTAATTATATTTTATTATTTCTTTTAGTAAAAAGGAAGTCAGCTTACTATTTGTAATCATTTCTCTTCTATAAAAAGTCATATGTTTTAGTAATAATTAAATTATGGTAATAATAAAAATTATTTTGGTGTACCTACTTCATTTGTTTTTAAACTTTGAGTATTAATTAGGTATAATAAAGAAATACAGTTAAGGTAGATTAAAGTGGCTTAATATGGTAGCTAATTTAAGTGTTAATTATTAGATCATTTAAAAATACTTAAATAAATTATTATTCATAGTAATTAAAAATTAGTAACCTAAAAGACAACAAATAATTTTATATAACAAATATTAAATTGCATTGATACTATGTACATGGAAAATTGTTCAAATTTGTCCACATGTATTATTTTGAAACTGCTTAATCATTATACTTTTTATCCATTCATATTTTTTCTTTGTTGATAAATCATTATATATTTAATTTTTTTTCTTGTTTTTAACAAAATTCTACGTAAAATTATTTTGAGTATACGAATTCTTAAAAAAAAAAAAAAGCAATTTACATGACTTTAAATTTTAATTTTTATTTTAAAATATCATCAGAATAAAGTTTCGTTAAAAATTAAGGACAAAAATGATACTTTTCCTAATCGCGGAGGTAAAATTAGACCAAATTTAATATTATTTTTTTCAACATTAATATATATTAAGCTGCTTGTTATTTAGTACCAAAGTAGTTCATGCATGCATATGAAAGTATATATTAAAAATAATTCCAGCTAAGAAATCCTATGTTTTAAAACTAATGAACTCACAAATACGTAGACAACAGGTCATTAGGATATTTTGTTTAGTATTACGTACGTTGATCAAATTTATAATCCTAATGATATTAGTTTTATTAATGAACTGTCTTAATCGATAATAGTGTTTTTTTATTCACTATTCTTTGTAATTTAGTTTAGTGATTGATTATGTATCAACGTACGGTGATCTTCAATGGCTCCTAATAACTCCTCTCAATCAAGGCATTTTTAATTAGATGTACTCTATAGGAACTTGACAATTGCGAATTTCCTATCCTATCCAATATCACCAAATGTTTATGAAAATATGCTCAACCATCGACTGCTTACTTTTCTATAATAATATCGCGATATTTCGTGAAGAAAAAACAACCGATAAGCTGAAAGGCTGCTTCGATAAACATTTCATGATGGTCATAGAAACCCGCACATCTGATGGGGCTCAAGCACGAAAACTCAAAAATACCATGATACTGTGTGTGCTTTAATTTTGACCATTAACTCAAGGGATAATCCTAAATGTTAGCTACGGACTATTTAACGACTTATTAACTATGAATTTTGTAACTAATCTTGTTTATTTAGCAACAAATTACTAAAAGAATCTGAATTAATAATTAGTTACGAACTTCTTTCCTAAACGGTTACAAGATTACTTGTAACTAACGGAACTTTTTGAAATCTGTCGCTTAATAGAATAAGCGGGGAATTTTATTGTTTAGCTGTAAAATTTGAAAATTAATAGTTGTTTTTTTAGTAGTCATTGTGATTATAATTAAGATATAAAGACATGGCTTAGTGGAGAGGTTAATATTCTTGCCATGCTGTTGGTGAGACAGATTATACATTTGACAAGAACTATATGACTTGTCAAACAAACAAAACTAGGGTTAGGTGATTGAAAGTTATTGTACCTTAATTATTACCATCAATGAAAGGATTTTCAAAAAAATATATTGATTTATGTGCACAAATCACTTTCAAATTAGAGTTGTTAGTTATTTATTCTTTAGTTGAGGGGGCCTTAATAATTATTTGAGTTAATAACATATAGTATTATCTCTAATAAGGCAATTCTACAACTATATATTGAACCAACATAAAATATATGTATATCTTAAGTGGCAATTTTAGGTCCTAATGTTAAAATAAGTGTAACAGTATTTGGGTACCACTCTAAACAGAAATTAACTAAATAACTAGGTTAGCTAGGACCACAAATTGTCACCTAATTATAAAATGCGACCTTCTTGACAGAGAGCAGCTTGATAAGGACATATCAAGCAAAAATTGATAAATTTTGTTAGCAAATTTGTAAGCTGGAAGGTACATAGATACTTTTAGATACCCGAGTGAGAAAACTTATGAACTTTATAAAGTACAACTCAAATTCACATAATATGACGCGTTCTATGTGAAATTATTCTCAAAACGAAAAATACATATCGTGTCCTGACACAATAATCGTGACAATAAATCTCAAAGAGGAAACAAGAGTACAAATAACACAGAAATGCAAAAGACTTTCAATGAAGCCAGATGGTGCTCCAGTACTAAAATAGCTTAATTATTTTTTTCTTTACCATGTGGGAATTAAAGCAAGTCATGTGTGAAGAATGCTAAAGTTGTTTTTCTCTCTATTTCATTTTTACTTCTTTTTATATCAAAAATATATTATTTTTTTTGTTTTGTATGTTGATTATGTTTAATTATGTGTTTTTTTATTTTAAACTTTTGCATCACTCAGTTGTGAATTGTTTTTTGTGAAAGTTATTTACAGTATGGAGGTCTCTACATGTTGATTCACTTAATAAAAGTTTATCTTTATGATTTATAGCTTATTTTTTTCCTTCACTTTTCTTTGTTGACAATATTCATTATATATTATTGAATGGTCATTTGACTGCAACACTTGATGGTAAAGACATAATATTCAACCTTATAAAAGTCAGATTAATAGAATGATAGCCTCTTTTAACTTATTAGAAAATTATATTTAGATATTCGAATTAAGACTTATTTTAATTCTATGAGTATATGACTACATAACAAAACGCTTTTATTGGGATATTTTCGCTTAAATTTTGTAAAAAATATTTCAACGTGTTTTCATGTTCATATATTTGTTAACTACTTAAAAATATGTCACATCCTTTAATTATATGTCTCAATAACCCATAAAACTTCAAGCCTACTTCAATTGAGGTTGTTTTATATATTTAAAAAAGATGATATATTTTACGTATAACTTAACCACCTTATAAACTCTTAGGATACGTATAAAAAAAAAATTAAAATTTGAACCGTAATTATCTAATATGAATACTTTATTATGTATGTATGTATATATATATATATATATATATGCTTAATTAAAAATAGATCTAAATTTAAATATTTACAATAAATTGTCAATATATAAATCTTTAAAAGATAAATTTAAAGATCGTCAATATATACCCTTCTTATACTATGCGAATCTACCATAACCTAAGTTCGAATATAATTACTATATTTCTAGCCTTACATTTTCCCTTGTAATGGGGATCAATATGAGTCGGGTCTTCTTGAGTTTTATAGATCTGCTGACGGATGCCGCCGACAAGGGTCTGTTTGGGTGATTAAGAGGTACCAAACAGCTATGAGGAAGCTGGTCGCTTTCATGGGACACGTAACTGCAAACTTTAAATGCAGTGCTAAAGGCCACAAACAACAAAATGTGGTGTTTCGAAGATTAAAAATTATTGGTGGTAAAAGGACGTGTTTGAATTAAATTTAGCTGCGTTAAAATAAATCGTAGCTTAATATAAATGAACGCTTAAAATAATGAAATTTATAATTTAATTTGTTTGATCTAATTGGGTTTTAATTATTTTGTTTAATTTTATAATTTTTTTAATTTTTTTATTTTTTTTGTGTGTGTTTTATCATTTGCAGGGACTTTTTCTAGTATTAAAATAAAATAATCATTTTTTTTGAAAATATTTTGACAAGATTTCACGAATTAATTTGCTTAAATATCGAGTAAACTTTGGTGAATTGAAATCAATTGTTTCTAACATGCTCTAATAATCGAAATGGCCAATTATCAACCCAAACTTACGCAGCCAAGGTAAAGTTTATAACCTCAGCCGCTTATTTTGTCACCTCTAGATACGTATTTACTACCCCGCCCCTTTTTTTTTTCTTTTTTCCCTCAATGTGTATATATGATCTCGAAGTCTCGATTAATTTAAATTTGCATCACATAAAATATATTTTAAGAAAAATATTTTTTAATACAAGGGAAAATGAGCAAATATACTTTTTAACTTTGTATTTTATGGCGTATATATATCTTGTTAAAAAAAGTAATGCATATATAATCTTACAGCTTAATAAGGGTTCATATATACCGCCGCCTATCAAATGCATGATATTTATCTTTTTCGTTAACATATTGAATTAAGAAAAAGTCTTAAAATTAACTTTTTAAAAAATTAAAAAAGGAAATAATGATGTGATTATTTAAAAGTTGAAATTTCAAAATTTTAAACTTAAAAATTATTTTTATAATTTTTCTTTGATTAAATATATATAGTTCCGTTAATGAAAATAATAAATACGTATCACTACATTTATGGTATATATATGCAGCACTATTAAAACGGTGATATATTCACTCTAAATCGCAGAAAGCTTAAAAGATATATTTGCACATTTTCCCCGAATATAATTTTTTTAATATTAAACGACTCAAATTTGAGATCTTTGAATCTATAAAAGATGTTAATCTAAACACATTTTCTCTCTTCAATTATTTGAAATTTGCTTTTTTAATCTATTTTCTTATATATAATCACTTTTTTTAAGTATTAACCTTTTTACATTTAGGATATGTGTGGTTTGGATTTACTGGGATTATAGCTTATAAGTCAACTTATGTCTTCCGGGTTTATTTTGTTATTTTGAATTAAAAATAAGTATTTAAAAATATTTTTTAAACTTATCCAAATATTATAAATATACTTAAAAGTCATTTTGACTAAGAATTACTTGAAATAAGTCAATCCAAATAACATCTTAATAACTTATATGTTTTTATTATTACTTAATATTTGAGAATAATATATTTCTAAAAATAGCCTAAATACATGAAGAGACAAAAACTAGACATTTAAATTTCAGGGGAAAGGATTAAATATATTTACTTTAGTTTAATAGCCTAATTTTACCTCTTCGTCATACTATGTACAAATATAAATTTTGTTGTTACTAAAATATTCAAAATACCCCCATTTGGATGAATCACCAAATAAGGGGTATTTAATTGAGATTTAAGATATGACACACTTAAAATCGAATTTGAAGGATTTATATTAATCAGGTGTCATATTGACTAATGCGGCTTTGGCAAAGCAACGCATGATATATTTATAAAATTTAATTTTTTGAAGTTGTGTTTTTTAATATTTAAAATTATATTTAAATATATTATAAAAAAATATTAAAAATTTATTATTGCAAATTTTAAAAGCTTAATTAAAATTAAAGAATTAAAAAAGAAGAAGGTAGAAGAATAAACTAACTTGCAATTAATATTTTTAAATAAATATTTAAATGTAAATTTTTGAAATTTATGAAAAGAGATTAATTGGAGAGAGAACACATTAAGTTAAAAAGAGAATATACAATTAAAAAAATCATAAATTTTAAAAATTTAACTTTTAAATATTTTAAATTCTCAAAATTTAAAAAATTCAAAAACACAATCAACAATTTTAACTTTTCTAAATATTTTTAAATAAAAAATTTCATATTTTTCTTTAAACTATAATTTTTTGTAAGTTTAAATTTTAAAAAATTACAACTTCAAAAAGTCAAATTTTTAACAAATATATCATAAAAGCGCTTAAACGGCGGTATTTTCAATACATTATCACGCAGAGTGCATATTTACTCCTATATTATGATGAACTAATAAAATTGAAGAATTAAACTAATGTGTATGAATAATAAATTTAACCTTTCTCCCTAAATTTTATGAAGATTGAAAGTGCTAAATTATATATTAGAAGGACTGAAATTAAAATTTTCTCATAACTTAGGAATCAAAAGTGCTATTATCCCTTTCTTTAGTTACCATGAGAAATAATTATGTTTTTGATCCCTCAACTATTAATAAATTTCAAATTAATGCTTATAATAGTTTACTCATCATATCTGATCTTGAATACATTAAAATACGTATTTTCGATCTGAATTGTATCAAAATTTTTATTATTTTTAAAAATTATACTATTTACGAGCCATAATTTTAATCAATTAAAGTTCTACATATTTAATCAATGTCACAAAGATTAAAATTACAACCTATTAATTTTTAAGGACTAAAATGCAAATATCTCTTACTACAAGAAGAATTAGAAAATCTTTCTTTCACAATTGAAGCCTATTTGAATAAGTTTATAGTTTATGACTATAAGTAAGAAATTATAAGTTAGAATATTTTTATTATTTTAATTCAAAATTAATGTTCAAAATCATTTTTTAATCATTAATAATTTTAAAAAATTAAAAAAGGAAATAATGATGTGATTATTTAAAAGTTGAAAATTTTAATTAATTATAATGTTATATTTTTTCAAAATAAATGTTCAAAAGTAATTTTAATTTTATCTAAATATTATAAAATATATAAAAATTATTTTAATTTAAAACATTAAAAAAGCTGATTCAAACGACTCTTCTTAATCTTTAACTACGAATATTTCTATTATTAGGAGTCAAATAAATATACAAAATGATATTCAATTTCTAAGTTAAAAATTGATGCATTTCTATTCTTGTAATTTCGATATATTTTCAAATCAGTTTATCTTAAACTTTTTTAATGACACATCACTATATATAAATAAATATTAAAAATCAACTCACTTTAGTATGATTGAACTCGATTCAATGTCAAGGTCTACTCAGAAATTCTTCTCCGTCACTTCATTCTTTCACCTCCGATTTTTATAATATTTATTTAAATTATATATAAACACATGCTAGATTGACTTCAATTTTGTGGTGATATAAATAAAATAATTCCAAAATATATTTCACATTGTCAAAATAAAAATTATAGAAAAGGAAAAAAAAAAATTTGCTTGAGTGAACGACTCATGGGTGGTCCCCACACGTCTTTCCGTGCGGTACTCATCACTGAAGAATGGAGGAGTGCAGCCAAATACATCCAAACTCCACAAAAGGCCAAATCCATTGGGATGAAAGAGACAAAAGATTAAAATCCTCTTTCTTTCTTTTTTCTTTTTTTCTTAAAATTATTGCAAAAATATAAATTTAAAAATATAATATTTAAATTTATTTGAAAATTATAAGAAAAATAAAAATTTACAATTACTAAAATCTTAAAGATCGAATATATTTGAAATTCTAAAAAATTTTATATGAAAATAACATGTGTTCATAAGTTTTAGTTTTAGCGTGCGTAGCATTAAATTTTAAGGTTAATTGGTCGTACAACAACCGAACCATGTTGTCGCAAAGACCTGTTTGTGACGGTGGTGATTGATTTCAATTGTTGTTAATGTTGCCCAAATTTTGGGATAATTTCTGTTGTCACCCCACCTGCATTCTTTTTTTTTTATTTTTATTTTACAAAAAGATTAATATATATATTTTTTTGTTTAAAAATATGTTAATTAATGCATTGATGGAAATTGGCTGGCGTTATGAGAGTCAGCTACTAATTTTTTGTTTATGTAACTTTGTCTTGGCTCTTTCCAAATGCTGGGCTAGGTCCACCGAATTACACTTTGGGTGTGTTTGGATAAAATCAAGTTTTTTTTGAAATAAAATAAGGATTCTATTATTTATTTTACGAAAACTTATGAAATTAATATTTTATAATATAATTATAATTAAAAATATATAATTTAACAAATACTATGGGCTGGGATGACTAAGTTACAGTCCGAGGATATTTGGGGTGTTGAGATAATCAAGGGCGGAGCCAAGTAAGTGAAAGATGGTTTATCTAAATTTTCTTCGATAAAAAATTACGTAAGTACAATTAAAATTATTTTATATATATAATAAATATTAAAATTTTTTAAAAAATTATGTGTTTATTTTTATAATTTAAACTCCTAAAATTTTAGTTTCACCACTTAATAAAATGAGAATAGAAAATTGCTTATGAAATTTATTTTTGCCATTTGCACTAAAAAAACAATTAATTGTAGAAAAAAAACACTATATTTTTAACCAGGCAACCATAAAAAATATTTTCCATAGCAAACACACCCTTTATCCTCCCATGTTTCATCATTTATTATTAAAGTTAATGTTTTTCACATTATTAGTATAAGTGGATGAATAAGAAAGGTGTGGTAGTGGAATTTGAATAATAGTTTTTTTAATCATTAGAATTCGAACTAGTAAAAATACAACTTGATCCAACTTACAACTTTAGTCTTCTATTTTATTTCACCATCAAATTATTAATAATATAAAATTTGAACTAGTATACTACAATTGCCAATACTAAAAAGCCTGCACCGATCTAACCAAAAGTGAAAATGGGCAGTTCGTGCAGTTTATGATTGCTCTAGTTAGTGAAAGCTGTCAAAAACAACAACAACTCACTCATCTCATTTTTTTGGAGGTTACAATAAGGTGGTGAATCATTTTTTTTTTAACGGGGTCGAAAATTTGGGATAATAATTAATCAATATAAAATTACGACATGCTGATTGGGCTACTTGGTAAGATTTTATAATTTATCAAGAATGATTAGTCATACCGAAATTGAGAAATGTCTTAGATTTCTACTAAGGTGATAGGATAATTTTCTTCAAAAGAATGGATGAAAGCTTGATGCGCTGAGATAGTAGACTCATTGAAAATGTGAATTTTTTTTTTTGAAATAAGACGATGACACTTAGGAATATGCATCAACCATTGTATTCTAGTGATCTCATCCCCACGCCCTCGAAAAAAAATTAAAATAAAATATGCGTATGATGTCAACTCAATTTACACCTTATAAAATTCTTCACATTTTCTTTTTCATTTTGACGTAAGATTCGCTTAAAATATCGTGCACCTCATCTCAGGTAAACGGTGCACATAAAATATATTTATTGAAATGATATTATTGTTGAAAAAGTTACTATAAACGGTGAATCACTGTACCTAGTACCTAATGGGGAAATTCACAGTAATAATTAGAAGGATAAAGAAAGAAAAAGAATGATAAAGGAGTGTCCTGGGTAAACTTTTTTTGTGTACAGAAGAATGAAGGGTAAAACAGATCCATTAATATAATATATAGTACAACTGAAACACAATGGACCCAAAAGTACAACTGATCAATAGAATTGGCCAACTTTATAAACAGAATAGGACTCTCTACCTATGACTTATGAGGCAATGCCAAACAGAATGATTTACAAAATAATGTATAATTGTCCACACATTTAAATGTTTATGTGGTTTGGAATATTATCGGTAAAAATTGTGATGCGATGAATAAATTTTTTGTTGTTAATTAAAATTAATAAATTTGTTGCTAAACGGTATTTCTTTGAAGTGGTTCTTATTCGTAGAAATATATATTAGTCCGATCGCAAATTCTGAATATTATAAAGTTAAAAATTTCATAATGAACAAAATTCAATAAATATAAAATTTTAATTTAAAAATTAAAAAATTTTGGGGTTTTTTTTTTTTTATGAATTTTGAGTTTTTTTAATTTTTTATTTTTTAAAGTTATTTATTAATTAAAAATAATCAAATATTTTGGTATAGTTTTAATAATTAATTAACTCATGTAATTGTTGGTCTTAATGAAAGTGGAGTTTAAAATGTTATCGCAGGCGCTTGCATCGACATAAATAGACTACTTTGCTCCCCATAAAAAAAGAGCATGCGAAAATTTAATCAATGAGAATATATAGTAACAACGTTGAAATATAAAATCTTAAATATATATTTTCAAATTTGCAAATAACTCTTATAGAAAACGTCAATTGATACCTTCATTTATAAAATAAATCAATCTTAAAGTTTGTATGACTTGGAGTTTAACTTTCCTTTTCGTAGTCCTTAATTTAGTATAATGTCGATGTTATCAAATTTTACCAACTAATGTCATATTTATATTTAAATTAAGAAATTGGAAATGCGTGAAAACAATTGTCATTTAGGATAAAGACACATACACTAAGGGGAGTAGTTAATTTTCTCATTAGAGAAATTTTTATCTTTTATTTTTTTCTACTAATAAAGGATGAAAAAAATCTAATTTGTTGCTAATTCTTTACTTAGCAAATTAAATGAAAGTAGTTCCAAATCTTATGAACCCTGCTAGTTACAAATCACAAAAGTTCAAGGATCTTTTTCTTTAATACTTTGCTAGTCTTTTTTAATTGTTAAAAAAATAAAAAATTAAAAAAACTCAAAATTCATAAAAAAAAAAAAACCCCAAAAACAAAAAACAAACAATATAAAAAATATAAAAAATTATCATTTTTGCACATTTCCTACATGTCACGCATTCACAATATAAGGAGCTCTTTTATTTCTAAGGATTGCAACTTACATTTTTTTTTGGTGTGGTCCAATTGTTATAATTAGGTCTAGATCCCAATAATACACATAAGATCATGGAAAAAAAAGTATATAGAAGAATCATAGTAGTGACAAAAAAATTTCCAAATATATCCTCCAAATTTAAAAAAGGATTATACTGCATTTATCATACGCGCATTTATCTCTCGTATTTTAATAGTTTATTATTTTTGTTTTTTTAATTATGTGTTTATTTTTGTATTTTAATTAAATTACATGTTTTTTTTGTTTTTTTAAATTTTTTCTTGTTTCAGTTTTATTTTAGTAAATTAAGTGAGAAATAATTTTTTTTTCATGTTTTATCCTTTGCTTATTAACTACTATTTTAAATTTATTTCTCAAGTCTCATTAATAAAATACTATTCTTCCAGTTTTAAATAAGTATTATTTTAGCAATAAAAAAATTATCGCAAAATTAAGTGGTCATGAAATTCAAGATAAAAAAAATAGTACCACTGGCTTTTAACTATAATACTTACAAAAGTACTCTGTTTTTTTCCTTTAGTTGCTAGATAAACTTTACACATTTTTTAAGAAAAATGAAGAGAGCTATAACTTGGCTAATATACTTACAAGGATAAGTACTTCTTGAAGACATACACTAATTATCTTTTCTACGCTTGTGAGCGACTTAAATATTACAGTAAAGTTGAAAAGAAAAAATATTGAATTATTTCTGAGTTTACATGATAAACTATTTTGAAAATGATATTTATTAATCTATCAACTAAAATGGAGCTATTAAAGAATTACTTCTTCTTCTTAATCTGCCGGAATTCTCAAGAAACATCTAACAACAAAGATTAACTCAAGAACTATACCATGTATTTATTATTTTTCTTAATTGACTTGAAATGAAATAAAATGAGATTTTTTTTTTGGTACTATATATATACTTCTATTTTAAAATAAGTTTTATTGCTTATAATAATACACATTTTAAAAACTACTCATTCCTGTGAAAGAATATATTTTTACTAACTTATCCTTAATAAATACATTGAAAAGATGTAACTCTTTAGTATTTTTCTAAAAAAATCAAAAAAAAACAACATAAAAAAAATATAAAATTGAAAAAAAGAACATCATTAATGCCTCTTCATTATGTAAAAATACCACTTATTTTAAAATAAAAATTAAAAAAATCAAAACACCACTTATTTTTTAACAAAATAAAAAAACTAAAAAAAATAAAAAAAATATGAAATTTTGATTTTTTTAATATTTTTAATTATTTAAAAATATATAATTTATGGTGAACAAGTTAAAAATAATTGAAATGGCAAAATAAATGCCCAAAAAGAAGCACCACATCTAGAGCCTCACTTTTTTCATAGGAGAATTGACTCTCATGTAAAGTGGCAATTAGTGTACTGTATCCACTGCACATGTTTCACTATTTTTGATGCCTTTAACACTCATTTTTCTCAAGTGGTCGAAAATGACCCTTTTAATTACTTGAAAACGACAGATATGTCCTCTTTATTACACCCTAGATTTCAAACTAATTTACACCTCCAATATGCCAATATTATTCCCTTTTCCATCCCTTTTTCTATTTATTTCAAAACATCTTTCTATTCTGATAATAACCCCTTTATAATAATAATAATACTTCCTTTAAATTTTGAAAGAGATATAAAATATGAGAAAACAACGTTTAAAACTGTCAAGAATAGGATTGAAGAGCAATTGCTGAAGAATAATAATGATACTGACATATTTAATGTATGTTCTGTATAAAAAAGATTAAAAAATATAGCAAAATAGTACCTTGTTTTACCTTAGCCAAAACAAGTTCATTATTTTGCAATAATCTTGATCTGTTGAATAAATAAATAATAAAAAAAGTAAAAAGAAAGAAATTGAAAAATTGAGAAATTAAATCTTCAAATCTTCAAACCTTCAAAAATTCTTGAAAATTTAAAATAAAAAAACAAAACAACTTTACTTATAAATGTTAAAATTCAGCTTTGAGTCAATTAATTCAATTATAAATTAGAAATTTTAAAAATTAATTAAAAATGAGTTTTTTGGTTCAAATAAAATCATCACCAGCTTAATCTGTAGAAAAAATAGTTGATATGCTGGTGAATACTATAATAAGCTTTATTATTTGCTTGTTCTACAGGCTCCGTAATTCTAAAAAGAAAAACAATGAAAGTGTATCGTAATAATACTGGTTGAGTGTTCCAGCCAGGCTAGTTTTAGTAGCTACCATCAGCTTCAATATAGCAGTGAAATATTAGCACAAATGGCAGGTTGTAAAGTATAGGGATCAGTCAAACCATGCTTGAAGCAGACGCCTGTATATGAATTATTTGATTACACTCTTTTGTTCAATGCACTTTTGTTTTACAAAGTGGTATTTGTTGTTCTTTTTGAAACTCGTCCAGCTAACTCTTTTGGAAGTCAAAACCTTATGTTTAAGCTGCATTGTGAATTAATGAGAGCCAAAAGAATCATCTTTGTTAGTATTGCTTAAAACAAGGTTAGACAAAAACAGCAGAAAATAAATCTGCATTATCAAAGTCAGTAATACATGACAAACAGCAAAATCGGTATTTTCCACCAAACTTCATCATCATGTTCTTTATTATCATTTTGGTTCAGTTATTATTTCAAGTTTAAATAAAATTTATCGTTATTTTTACTTGGTTAGTGTAATTGTTTTTAAACTCATAAATACTTTTAATTATGAGAGTATGACGCATAAATAGAATAATTATTCAACGAAAATAAATTATATTTTAAAAGATAAGGTAAAATAATTTAAAAAAATTTTAATTAATATTTAATTATGAATTTTATGGTTTTTTTTTTGTTTTAAAAAATTTCTTAATTAATATATTTTTAAGATTCTCTGAGAAATATAATAAATATCCTGAAATGAAGAAAGTAATTATCTTACTTTCTCTTGAATTATGATAATACTTAATGTAGTTAAGTAGACTCTACCAAAAATAATGCAAGTAATGGAATTAATTTCAGTATATTAATTAACCTAAGCTAGTTTATAGGCTCTACCACATTTACAAAAGGTCATAAATATAATTAAAAGAATAAAGAAGGAAAAAAAGAATCCAATATTATGCCATATCTTTATAAATATAGTTGATTTTTTTAATATTTTTATTTTTATAAATTTAAAGATAACATAGAAACGAGTATTCAGATGTTTTTGAAGATTTGTTGTTTAAGGAAATAAAATACATAACTCTATAAATTAAATATAATTAATTTTATTGACTAGCATTTAATTATAAATTTTAAAATTAAAAAACAAAAAAAACCAAAATAAATAAAAAAATTAAAAAAATTAAACACAAATAAATTTTTTTTAAATTTTGAGATTTTCATTCGTAATATTTTAAATTTTTTCAAACTCCAAATATAATTTCAGAAACTCTTATTTTTAAATAAACGGAACTAAATAATTAAATAAAAATTATGGGCATGGTTGAATAGTAGCACTAGCAGTAGGTATCTTTGAAAAAGTAGGGTTGTGTGTGTGTGAGACAGAGCACCCAAGTAATGAGCTGGACTGTGTGGACTACAGTTAGTGTCATTCTCTATTTATTTCTTACACCCCCACTCCACCCCCACCTTGCTTCTGCCAGCCTAGCTTAAAAAATAAAATAAAATTAATACTAAAAAGTTCTGAAAAATAGATAAATTATTCATATTAAGATATTTATGGAGAAAATCTAATTTTCCAAAGTCTTACATAATTTAGAGACATATCTTCAATCTTTTCAATTTCTTATTTAATTTTTTAAATTTTTAAATCTTTCTTTATTTTCTCATAAATTATGTAAGTTTTAATGAACAAAATTTAATAATATGAGATTTGGAATAACCCTATCGAGATAGACAGATTATTTTTAATTTTAAAATCTTAAAACTTATTCATCCTATCACAATTCACGGTTCTATTTGTACGGTGAAAAGATTTTGAAATATGCTTAAAATATGAAGGATTTTACTTACCTATATCTTCAGGGTAACTTGTCTTTTATCCAAATTATATAACCTCAGACATAAAATAACTGGAGATAATAATTTGGGTTATTTATATTTATTGAACTTTTACAATTTTTTTTTAAAATATTTTTTTGAAAATTTATTTTTTAAATAAAAACCGAATGTTTTTGGCTCTTTCCAACGTCTGCCTTTTAAGTGACACCTAATGTTAAATATTTTTCTTTTAACCCCTTCCCCCTCCCCCACAAACACCACCTTCTCCTCCGCTGGCGATCTTGTTTCTCTCTCTAAAACTTTCTCTCTCTCTAAAGTTTTGTTACTAAAAAAGACTGAAACTTTTATCTTTCAAGAACTCAAATTATGAAATTGAAACTGACTAGATCTTTTAACATTTAACTGAATATCAACTGGGTTATAGTTTCTTGTTCTTTACTAGAGTTGCAATAGAAGCTGCATTGCTAGCGGTATAGTTTTTTTGTTTGCGGGATTTCTGATCTTCTTTTCCGGTTGATTTTACTTTGAAGATGAGGATGATTGTGGCGTCAATGGGGCTTTTTTAAAAAAAAAATATTCTTTTTTGGTTGTTTCATTTAGCTGGATTTTTCTGATTGCTTTAATTTTTGTTCCCATTTAATCTTCTTTCCCTTTTCCTCCTCTTTTTGCTTCAGAACTTGTCATCTACCTCATTTTCTGTCGGTGGGTTTATCTTCAATTTCCTTTTTCAATCCCCATTTTCTGGTTCTGTTTTGCTGGGATTTTATTGCTTTTCGGCTTCCATGTTCTGTATACAAATTGTAATTCTTCTTTCCTTCTGAATTCAGTAGCTCTTTTGTTCCAGATTTGATTTTTATGGTTGTTTTGCAAGTAAAGGGAGATTGTAGTATGTCTTCTTTTTTCTGGGTATGAGACTTTTTTTGATTTGGGTGCTAACAGTATGAGTTTTCTTGATGAATTCTGAATTTTCTGCTCTTGAAGCTTTGCTCCTTTTGTGTAATTGATTGTATTAGCTGAAAGGGGTGTGATTGTTTTAGAGCTTTGCTCCTTTTTTGGTTGATGTATATTGGTTCTAATGAAGAAGAAAAAAGATCATTTTAGCAATGCAGATGATGAGATGCCTGGCTTTGTAATGTTTATTCTGGACGGTATTCATCTTGTTAAAATATGAAAGTGTGATATTTGTGTTTAGTTTTTATTGTTTATGGTGGTGTGTCATTTTCTTTAACTACCCCTTTTGCCTATTTTATGTCATCTGGGGTCATTTTGTGCCTTATAATTGTCTCTGTTATGGAAATGCAATCACCAGGATCTGATGTGAATATATCATTCTTAATATATATCATTTTGATTCTCAATTTCTTATTGAGATTATGATTTGAGCTATTTGGAACTTCTTAGGTAACAGATTCTTCTATTCCTGTGTTTTTTCTTTATGTTTATTTGCTTGTACAAAAATTTGATTTCTTGACATTAGAAGTGCACTGGAGCTGTATCTACCTGCACTTTTTACTGCCATTTCTCATTTCTTCCCTCTGTGCTTAATTCTTTGCCTAATTCTCCTCGCATTGTAGTTTCATGCAAGTGTTCCTGGAGTTGCATGCTAACTATTTCCGTAAGGAGGTAACAGAGTTCCCTTGCAAGTTAGTCTAAAATTTTTCCAGGTATAGCAACACTTTTAGTGTGTTCTGAGCTAATGGTGGGGGCATAATCATGTATATTGCTTCTTCTCAGTAAATTAGGGGGACAAGTTCTGAACATAGTGTATATTTTCGTCAGGTTGTAGTTTCATGCATTATCTACCACAACTTGAAACTTGAGGTCTAATATGACTTCCAGTTGTATCTCCTGTCAAGTGTTGTGATGCATTTTTTGTGCTTTTCAGTTATGAAAGTTCTCGTTCCCCTTCTTTAGTAATTCATTAACTAAATTCAGCAGTATTTTCCTTCTCCAACAGTCTACAATGGATCGTAGGAGTTGGCCCTGGAAGAAGAAATCATCAGATAAGACAGCAAGTGAGAAATCTACAGCTCTTACAGTGGAGTCAACATCTGCCCCTTCAGATTCAACTGAATCTCACGTTGATCAGGTGTGTTAGTTGATATCTATATAATTTGAAAAGATTATGTGCAAGTTAATTTATTTTTTCTTCTGCTTGCTCCTTGACCTAGGAATTTCCCTTTTCTTCTCATTCTTTGTGGTCACTGCAGCTATTAGATTGTCTAGCCATAATTCTTTATATTTTTCTACCAGACAATCTGTCAACTTGTTTGCATCTATAACAAGGAGTTCATGTTGACCTTGCCTACCGAGGACTTGCATAAAAAAATTGCTGCTTAATTTGGTTGATACTAAAGCAAAGAACTTCTTACATTTATTTCAATTCTGAGGCTTATAGCTTTAAGTTGGGATTTGGTGGATGCTAGCCTTAATTTTTTAACCTGACAGATTATAAGTTCTGAAAGTTTGTTTGCCTCTTACATTAATACAATATGATTGTTGCTAGAAAGGAAAACAGAGTTTTCGTTAAAATGATTACCAATTGTTTTTACGAGCATACATTTATGAGGAAAGCTTCATCCAATTTGTTTTGTCTTGGTGATTTATGTTTTGGTTTGTTACTAGATTAAACAGGAAATTAAGAAACCAAAATATGTGCAAATTTCTGTTGAATCTTATTCACATTTGACTGGATTGGAGGATCAAGTTAAGTCTCTCGAGGAACAAGTGAATGGCTTAGAGGATGAAGTCAAGGATTTGAATGGAAAGCTGTTCGCTGCGCAGTCAGAAATGACTAATAAGGAGAACCTGGTGAAACAACATGCTAAAGTTGCTGAAGAAGCTGTCTCAGGTGATGTTACTTACTGACTTGTGTTTTTCTTGCAACAAGTGTTCCGCAACTTAGTATTGAGTTCTTCTATTGACATCTCTCTGGACAGGTTGGGAGAAGGCTGAGTCAGAAGCTGCGACACTGAAAAATCACCTGGAATCCGTCACTCTTTTGAAGCTTACTGCTGAAGACAGGGCATCACATTTGGATGGTGCATTGAAGGAGTGCATGCGGCAGATACGAAATTTGAAAGAAGAGCATGAACAGAAGCTGCATGATGAGATTCAGAATAAAACCAAACAGCTTGACAAAAATGAAGCATGAGTTTGAAGGAAAGATAGCTAACTTGGACCAACAGTTACTCAGGTCTGCAGCGGAAAATTCTGCACTCTCAAGGTTCCTTGCAGGAGCGTTCTAGCATGGTAATACAGCTCAGTGAAGAAAAGCCCAAGCTGAAGCAGAAATAGAGATGTTGAAGAGCAATATTGAGTCATGTGAAAGGGAAATAAATTCTCTGAAATATGAACTCCATATTAACTCAAAGGAACTAGAAATTGTGAATGAGGGAGAAAAATATGAGTGTACGGTTCGCCGAAGTTGCAAATAAGCAACACTTGGAGGGAGTGAAGAAAATTGCAAAATTGGAAGCGGAGTGTCAGAGATTACGTGGTCTTGTCCGGAAGAAGTTGCCTGGGCCTGCAGCATTGGCCCAGATGAAGCTTGAGGTTGAGAGTTTGCAGAGATTATGGGGACAGCCGGGTAAAGAAATCCCAAGGAGGAAGGCCTTCTAGTCCACAGTTTTCCAGTTTGCCAGATTTTTCATTTGATAGTGTGCAGAAGTTCCATAAAGAGAATGAGCAACTAACTGAACGCCTTTTGGCAATGGAGGAGGAAACAAAGATGTTGAAAGAAGCTTTGGCACACCGGAACAGTGAATTACAGGCGTCCAGGAGTATTTGTGCAAAGACCGCCAGCAAGCTTCAACATTTAGAAGCACAGCTGCAAGCAAATGTTGAACAGAAAAGCCCACAAAAGACCACCATTCGACGACTGCCTTCTGAGGGTTCCCTTAGCCATGAAGCAAATCATCTTCCAAGATTGGCTTCCATGTCTGAAGATGGAAATGACGATAATATTAGTTGTGCTAGCTCTTGGACGACAGCATTAATGTCTGAACTCTCCCATATCAAGAAGGAAAGACCTTGATAGTCCACATAAATCTGAAAGTGCAAGTCACCTGGATCTCATGGATGACTTTTTGGAGATGGAGAAATTAGCTTATCAGTCCAGTGACACAAATGCAGCAGTTTCAATTCCAGATGTTCCAAATAATGCAAGACCTGAAACTACGAAAGTTGACACCTCCATGCATGTCACAACAATCCCAGATTCTCAGCTGAAAGAACATAATGAGACAAGTACATCAGGAAATGAAGCATTCGTGAAGAGGAAGTATCATCACAAAGTCATCAACTCTTTCTGATACATCCATATTCATGAAACTCCAATCAAGAATTTCAACAGTTTTGGAGACTTTGTCTAAGGAAGCTGACATTCAAAGAATTCAAGAGGATCTCAGAGAGATTGTGCAGGAAATGCAATAATGCTGTTCTACCGCAATCAACTACGAGCATTGTTGAGACTACTCTTTCCTCTAAGACTGCAACTGAATCTCAGCCCTCTCTTGATGATGGTGAGACAAACATAGAAAAGGAAATTCCTGTCTCAGAAGATAGTAAGTCATGCAATGAGTCTGTCCATGGTATCAGCAAAGAATTAATAGATGCTATGTCTCAAATTCATGACTTTGTGCTATTTCTGGGCAAAGAAGCAAAGGCTATCCAGGGAACAGCTCCCGATGGAAGTGGAATCAATGAAAAATTAGATGATTTTTCTGCCACTTATGCTGAGGTAATAAGCAGCAGGTTGAGTATGGTGAATTTTGTCCTTGATCTCTCCCGTGTACTGAGTAATGCGAGCGAACTACACTTCAATATCCTCGGTTACAAGAATTCTGAAACAGAAATAAGTACTTCTGATTGCATAGACAAGGTTGCTTTACCAGAAAATAAAGGTCTTCAGCACTCAGAAGAGGTATATGCAAATGGTTGCTCTCACTTTTCTGATTCCACTTCTGACCCAGACATTCCTCATGAAGGAAGTCTTGTTCCTACTTCTGAGTCAACATCTTCCTTTGAAGTGCCTGAGGAGGTTGAGCAATTGAAATTAGAAAAAGATAATATGGCTCTTGATCTTGCTAGATACTCTGAGAACCTGGTTAATTAAATCCCAATTGGCTGAAACTGAGCAGCTTCTAGCGGAGGTTAAGTCACAATTGGTATCTGCTCAAAAGGCAAACAGTTTGGCTGAAACTCAGCTCAGGTGCATGGCAGAGTCATATAACTCACTTGAAACTCGGACTGAGGAGTTGCAAACTGAAGTCAACCGTCTTCAGACAATGATAGGAGTCTTGATAATGAGCTTCAAGAGGAAAAGAAGGGTCACCAAGATGCTTTAGCTACATGCAAGGATCTCGAAGAGCAACTACAAAGGTTAGTGGTTTTTGTTCCACATTTGCCCTGGGATTCTAAAATTTGACTGTCAGATCTTATAATCTGAAACCAGCTTTTAAAGTTATTGCATTGTGCTTTGTCCTATCGAATGGATTTTATTTTAGTGTGCAAGTAGCTACTGATCTCTAGTATACTTGAAGTTTTCATGTATTAATGAAATTTTGCTCAAACCCCCTAACCTTGGATGAAAAGAAGTATCCCTCTTGTCCACATTATGTGACATTGTTACTATTTTGAGAGTCAAAGAGTTTTTCTTAACCACAACTTTGTCAAATATTTATTATTAACTTTTACTACTTGTACTCTTTAAGTAGTTTTTAAAATGTAAAATTCGCCTAGAAAATAAAGTGTATGACCCTATACCCGAATCCCCCAACATAAAATGAAACGGAGGGAGTAACACAGAAAAGGGAAAAGAGTCGTGTGTTCTATGTGATTTCACTTATTTATAGCTGACCCTATGTCAGGGTTTTTTTTTTGGTGAATTTTTCACCCTCATTTTTACCCTCCTGTTTAAGATTCTTCATTTATTCGCATTTGTTGTCTATATAAAGGGTGCAGGACTAGACTGCTTGCTGCCCACTGCTCTGTTCATCAGCACTTTTTTTCTTTTGAAATGGTCAAGGAAAGTAAAGATGGAGCAAAAGCTGAACTTGTAAATTCATCAGCACCGTTTCATGTTAAAATATTGATAACATCCTGTAAAAATTCATTGTTCTTGGTTCTTATTCACAAGTGTTTTTTTCATAGAGTTACAGAAATATTGCAACTGATATGTCGATTTAAGATTATGTCAAGTGGCACTTGAACTGTATTTAATTTATTGAATCAGGATGGAGAGTGCTGCTGATCTTGATGCTACACCAGCCAGGTAGCTTTCTTTGCTCCCTAATGAGTGATTAATCCAATCTTATTGTAGTTATGTATTTTATGCAGTAGTTTACACTTTACAGTACTATATGTAGCGGGAAAAAGATTGTGCTTCTGTTGATTGTCTGAACTTTTGATCTAATTCCCCGCATTAACTCAATAAAAGACAATAGATTTCAGTGATAGTGATGCTATGCAACTGAACTCTGAAATAGTGTCTACCTCTATTATTGGTGTTCTATTGCTGCTAGTCGAAGCAAATAGATTTTCTTTGCTTTGCTCCATCTCTCTAAGTTCTCTTTCAGTCATAGAAGCTTCAATGCATCTGAAAATATTTGGTAAAATTAAACATTTATAATATGATCAAACGCTAACATATGATATCTAGATTACTTTTTATGTCTCACCACACGTACAGAACTAGAGTTCAAAGAATCATGCATATACAGTTAAATCAAGTACTTGACACCTTTCCTGCTGGAGATATCATTTATTAAAAGAAGAATTTTCAATTTTCTTTTATCAATCCATTGTCTAATTAGTGGACCTCGAATTAGATTGGAGACCCCGATAAGAAATTGACATAGTTATTAGTAACATGGCGTTCTGTAAGGTCTTGTACAATTGAATCCGAAGTTCCTAATTTCCCTGGTTGCCAGTTGTCACTCCCCGGAACCCCTCTATTGTCTTAATTTAGTGAATAAACTCCACTCCTTTTAGATTGGTAAAGTAGCTTATCAAAACTTATGTATAAAAGATTTGGTGTTAACATCCTTGTGATAACTTAATGATGCCCCTTTCAACCTAAAGTGAGTGTCTGAAGAAGATGATCTGTTAATTTTCTGCAGGAAAAAGAGTTACCAGCTGAGCAGAGAAGCTGGCTGAGTGTCAAGAAACCATATTTCTTCTGGGGAAACAGCTGGTTTCTTTGCGTCCTCAAACGGAGCTTATGGGGTCTCCGTACATTGACAGAAGTTCAAGGGGAGGGGCTTTCGAGAAGAAGTGACAACCACTAGCATGAACCTGCATGACAATGATCTAGCTGAGATGGACAGTGCCAGTTCCGTGAAAGCAACTTGTGAGTCCCCTGTGGATATATATAATGTGTCATATTCAGACGCTGAAGTAAACAATCCACTGAGATCACCAATCAGCTCAAAGTCTCCTAAACACCGGCCTACTAAGTCTGGCTCTTCACACATCTTCTGGCCCTACACCTGAAAAAACAATCTCGGGGTTTCAGCCGATTCTTTTCTTCTAATAAGGGAAGGAGCGGATATTAGCATGCAACTCGCAGGCTTCGTGTGCCACCTGAAAAAAACTTGACTTGACTACTGTAGATAATGAGGCAGCACCCTTGTCAAATTGCTTCATTGCAACTCTCATGAGGTCCAACCTATTTTGGCCAGTTGAGGCTAAATGTTATACAAGAAAAAAAAAAAATCATTTCACTGGTCCAGTAGCAGCTGTGTTCATTCTATTTTTCTTGTGTAGTAAAGTTCTTAAAAATGTTTGTACACATTAGAATCCTTTGCTCCTTGAAATTACACAATGAAGAGGCCATTTTATATGTGTTCTTGTATGAAAGGATGTTTTGTGATTACTATAAAATAATAGTTGTATGACAATGACTGTATATGGTTTATATACATACCTTGTGGAAATAGCACTGCGTCTCTCTTTACCAGTAAAATTATAATTGATTTAAGGGCCTGTTTGGACATAATTTATATATTTATTTATTTTTCCAAAAACTTGTTTGGTTATACGTTAATTTTTCAGTCAAAATTTGAAAAAGGACCAGTTTTTCAAGTAATAGTTTTCTCTTGCGACAACTTTTAACTTTAATTTCAAATATTACTCCATTCATGTACAAATTTTACTGAGGTCTTATTTGTTTTTATTAAGATTAAGATATTTGGATGATGTTATCTCTAAATTTTTACACTTAATGATTGGGCTACTGCTTTGTTTTTCAACGTGTGGATGGAAATGATTTGTAGTGGTTACGGTGATAAATTGATAATGATTGGTGTTTGTAACTAATAATGAGGGTGATGATATATATAATTTTGGAGAGTACAAATATAATTACTCATGGTGACATGCATGATTACCTAGTTGTAATTCAATTTGCATGCACTTTAATTAGTTATACCGATATTATCTACCTCATTCATAAATAATTCTAAGAATTAATCATAAGTAGATGAATTTGATAGTTCCTCCGTTTTAAAATAAACAAATTGTTTTAATTTTATTTTATTTCAAAAAAAACTTTTAAAAGATTCAATAAAGAAAAACACTTCGAATTGTTGATTAATACAATGTGAAATTCATGTTTTAAATTAAAAAAATTTATAAACTATTAAAGAGCTACATCTTTTTCAAGGTATTTATTAAGGATAAAATATTTCATGTGGTTAGAATAGCTTGGTGCCGCTACAAGAAGCCTAAAAATACTAGTTATTCTCAATCGCGAACTGGCTTAGGATCACTTATATAAATATTTTACATTCATTTGAGATTATTTTTGTGTTATCGTTAATTTACTGACCATCTTTTGTTATTTGAATTATACGATCGGTTTATTTTTTAAAGTTATTATAATCAAGTTTTATATAATTTGTAATATTGAGAGGAATAAATTATTTAAAGAGTTGAAATTAGTGATCATTAATTACACTAGAAATGTAGAATAAAAAAGCTAGTACTTACTTTAAAGCAAAATAATTTATTTTTTAATGCAATTGCAAATATATATATATATATATATAATTTAATTTTAATTAAATTACATGTTTTTTTTGTTTTTTTAATTTTAACTTTGAAAATTTATTTTGGCAAATGCTAATGGATTAAAGTTATAAACTTATTTATTTTAACCATCTTTTGAAAGAAAAACTAATAATAATATTAAATATAAATTAAAACATCAAAACAATAATTTTTTATTATTTTAGTATTTGAATAATTGAAAAGATTTAAATTATAACTTTTAAAAAGTTTTTTAAGATCGCGTGAAGCGCGAACAAATTAACTAGTATAAAATCGCTGATCATTTGTTAACTTGCCTAAATGTTAATATTGACAGCACAATAAATTACACCTTGTAAATATTACTTATATAAAGCATTTATTGAATTCGATTTATATATCATGATTCATGTATATAAATCATATTTATCGAAAGTATGGCTTATAAATTATATTTAGCAACTGACTTACAAATCGCATTGTTAAATAATTATATTTGTCTTATAACTTGCATTGTTGAATACAACTCGTAATCGCATTTAGTTGAATACATGTTTGTAAATCATGTTTGTTGATTATGACTTATAAATCATTTATTGAATACGATTTGTAAATTACATTTATTAAATCCGACTTACAATCATATTATTGAATACGATTTGTAAATTACATTTGTCGAACAAGACTTATAATTCACATTCATTAAACATACTTATAGTCATATTTGTTGAATACGACTGATAAATCGCATTAAAAAATACATCTTTATACTTTGTATTGTAATATCATGTATAAATTGTAATAATTGAATACGATCACAAATCATATTTGTCGAATAATACTCAAAAATCACGTTCATATAATTTGATTAATATAAGTATTTATTATAAATCGCATTCCCGAAACGTACTTATAAATCGTATCCGAAAGTACGCAATTTATAAATCGCATTTCGCAAATGCAATTTATAAATCGCATTCCTAAAATACATTTTATAAATCGTATTTCCTGAATGCGATTTGTTCTTTTCAATAAATTATCCAAACAAAAGATGCCTCCTTGTGCCCTTCAATTCTTTCACCCTCGCTGTATTCTTGTATAAAGAAAAATCTCAATATATTCTCGTATGAAAGGATGTTTTGTAATTGCTATAAAATAATAGTTGTATAACAAATGACTGTATATGGTTTATATATACCTTATGGAAATAGTAATCGCGTCTCCTTACCACTAAAATTGTAACTCGATTTGTTAAATTCGATTTATATCACGTTCATGTATATAAATCGTATTTATCGAATAATGCATTTATAAACTATATTTATTAAATTTGACTTACAAATAACATTATTAAATAATTATATTTGCTCTAACACGATTTATAGCATTGTTGAATACAACTTACAAATTCCAATTTGTTGAATACAATTGATAATAAAATATATATGGGAGACAAGTCAATTCTAAATCTTTTATATTTTTAGAAGTTTGTCCACCTCCAATATTCCGTACATACTTTTTCAGATTTCTAATCTCAAAATACAAAACGGGACACCCAAAATGTAACCGGCAAAAATAAGATCGAGAATCCAAATCGTTATGTAACTAAAGTAACCGTGTAAATAATAAACTTTAGGAAGACGCATTTTACCAATTGTGCACCCTAGGATTGCTTTTAAATATATAGTTTTATATTCACTTGTTATATTATTATTGACTAATCAACAATATATTACTATTATCTCGTGTTTTTAAGTAAGTGCTGAAGCTATTTTGTTCATTACTCTGATTAATTTTTGCGTCTATAAGATCACGCTCATTGGTGACATTGCTGGCTATCTAACCTCAAGCTATTTTTATTTGCTTAACTTATTATTTTATTTGAATTCTATATTTATTTATTTTTTATTTTATTCATAATTTCAATAAGCAAATTATAATATACAAATCACATATTTTGATAGATCATTTCAATCCGCATATATTCTTGAGCTAAGTGCTTATAAATTCAACTATATCGTTTTTAACGTTAAACAATTATGCAACCAAAGAAAATTTTTAAAGAACGCAAATGTGTTTAAGTGTAAAAATTTTGAAAAATTAAAAAGGAGACCATAACCTTAATTTTGATTAGCGAAGGAGACAAAAGTTCACAAGTACTAGAACCGTAATAATTAGCTAGGAGGATATATAATCTTGAAGAACCAAATTATGTGTCTTTTTATATTTGCTCAACGATCTTCATTTCGCGAACTAATTTGATGAGTCGAGTTGTGGCCGTCAACACGTGCAGACGAAATCAGAATTGAAGTTTATAAAGGTTGAATCATAAATTTTTTTATTTTACTAATCTCGAATAGATTATTTATACATAATAAAACTAATTTTTCAATACAAATATATATAGATTTGAGTCTAAACTAGCTCTACTATATTTTGCCGAACTCAAAACCGCAAATGCTAGCTCCGCCCTTAATTTAATGTCCAATTTTTAGCAAGCCGTAGTTGATTTCTTTACCGTCTCACATCATATCCAAGTAATTAGCTTGTACTATCAATTTTTCATTCTTCCTTAAAGAAAAAACAATTTAATGGAGATCGGGCGTGCAATGATATTACTAATTATCATATCGAAGCGGGGTGAATGGGTTATACTACGTCCGAGTCTTGTGTGATAAGAATGTTCTATCAAGACTTAAGGATAAGTTTTATAAAATGGTTGTCGACTAGCTACAGGTCAGATGGATGCAAGTATTAGCGGCCAAGTTAATTCATACATCCATAAAATTTAAAGTAGTGAAAATAAGAATGCTGAGATAGATTTGTGCATGTTACATAGTAGGAGAGATAAGACATTATGAACAAGACAATCGGCAGGAGAGTGGCCTTCAGGGAGGGCCAAGATCATGAGACATGTGAAATTGGAGATGCGAGATGCCCCAACGAGGAGGTGCGAGAGTTTAGTTATGATGGATATGAAGAAATACAAAAGGTAGATCGAGAAAATATTAAGAGGTGATTAACTAGACAAAGATATGACTCACCTACAACTTATCAAGGATTCGACCCCAAATAAAAACGATGTGTCGAAGATTAGGGAAGATCGAACATTTGACGTTTTTGGGGCAACGTGTTCTACTTTCAATGATACGTGTGCATGCATTTATATTATATAATAATTGATTGTTGATGGTTAATTGATTAAAGAATCTTTGCATACTACATGTACAAGGTTTAATACTCCCATATGTCAAAATAGTTATTATGCGTAGTTAATTAATTGAAGAATTCATCCGAATAACTACTGTTTACTCAATTACATTAATATAAAATAGTAGGCATGTAGATATATAATATATGTATAATTTTTCACATAATATATGTATAATTTATATATACTAGCTAGAAAAAAAAACAGCCCGATGCATTGATTTGAATAAATATCCCCTCGGGTTAATTTCTATTCATTGCAAGCTTACCTTGTCTAGAAAATATATATTTGTCCGGTCTTCAAAAAGGAAATTTAATATATTCTTGTTGGAACAATTCAATATTCCTTTTTTAACAATAATATTAATATTATATTCAAGATAGATTTCATAAATAATTTTTTTAAAAATAAAATTCTTCATTTTAAAAAAAATGAGCACAACGTTAGGACAATGAAACATAGAGATTAAGACAGCTTACTTGGACTAATAATATCGGCCAACTCGCACGCACTTTGACTATTTCTACGAGATACCTTTCATCTCCCATCGGCGATAACTAAAGTGAGGATATATATCATTGATTAAACAAATAAAAGAACCCTTTGATTTAATTTGTATTTATTTTAAAAAATATATAAAATTGGTATTTTTTTTTTTTAGAATATATTAAAGTTATAAATTTATTTATTTAGATCATCTTTTAAAGAAAAACTAATAATAATATTAAATATAAATTAAAACATCAAAACAATAATTTTTTATTATTTTAGTATTTGAATAATTGAAAAGATTTAAATTATAACTTTTAAAAAGTTTTTTAAGATCGCGCGAAGCGTGAACAAATTAACTAGTATAAAATCGCTGATCATTTGTTAACTTGCTCAAATGTTAATATTGACGGGCACAAAAATTACACCTTGTAAATATTACTTATATAGAGCATTTATTGAATCTCTAATTTATATACGTTCATGTATATAAATCATATTTATCGAGTATGGCTTATAAATTATATTTGTTAAATCTGACTTACAAATCACATTGTTAAATAATTATATTTGTCTTATAACTTGCATTGTTGAATACAACTCATAACCGTATTTATTGAATACTATTTGTAAATCATGTTTGTTGATTATGACTTATAAATCATTTATTGAATACGATTTGTAAATTACATTTATTAAATTTAACTTACAAATCATATTATTGAATACGATTTGTAAATTACATTTGTCGAACAAGACTTATAATTCACATTCATTAAACATACTTATAGTCATATTTGTTGAATATGACTTATAAATCGTATTTAAAAATACATCATATACTTTGTATTGTAATATCATGTATAAATTGCAATAATTGAATACGATCACAAATCATATTTGCCTATCAATACATATAATTTGATTAATATAAGTATTTATTATATCGGTATTCTGGAAATGCAATTTATAAATCGCATTTAAATGAAATTTATAAATCGTATTCTGAATGCACTTATAAATCGCATTCTGAAAATGCACATTTTATAAATCGTGATTCAGAATTCGATTTGTTCTTTCAATAAATTAGATGTACTCCTCGCGCCTCTCAATTCTTTCACCCTCACAGATTCTCAGATAAGAAATCTCAATGTATTCTTGTACGAAAAGATGTTTTGTAATTAATATAAAATAATAGTTGTATGACAAATGACTGTATATGATTTATATACATACCTTATGAAAATAGCACCGCGCCTCCCCTTACTAAAATTGTAACTGATTTGTTGAATTCGACTTATATATCACGCCCATTGTTGAGAATCTCGTCTTTCTCCCCAACAACTCCAAAACCGTAGATTTACCCAGCTGCTCAAACGTCACTTCTCAGATGAGGTTAGAGGGGTTAATTTCTCGAATAGTCTGAAATCACCGATTGTCTCATTAACTGTGTTATCCCAATACTCGACCCTTCGAAGGTTCTCCCAACATTTCTCATTAGATTTTTACTTGTGAGATTTATGGATACTTAATGTTTAGTAGTAAAACAGAAATTATCTATTATTAGAATGAAATGAGCCGGATTAGAAATAAATTTCTATTTGATTGGTTGATTGATTTTAGTTGCTTGTTGTTGCCTTTTGTTTATATCTATTTTTGAGATGAGCCTGATTAGAACAAACTCTGCTGTGAGTTTGCTACAGCCTACATTGATTAGAAAGGAATTAGCTTGTTGTTGCCAACTAGTCTTAGGTGCATGGGAATTTTGTTTTAGATTTCTGTTGTGACTTTGCTGTATTGGTTTAGAAAGATATGAGCTTGTTGTTGTGGTTTTTGGTTAAATCAGTTTTAGGCATGTGGGGAGGGCTTGTTCTAGACTTTCTGTTTAGAGTTTGCTCTGTTCGTCCTGGGATGCTTATCCATTATCTATTTGTGTGCTTGCTGGTTCTTTGGATTTGTGGCCAGCTGATGTTTCCTTTTGAGCTAGAAATGAATAAAACCTGTGCAGTCTTCTTCCTTTGGATTTCTCATTTTTGTAGTATTAGTCCCGTAAGTTCAAGTGTGTATTCCCCGTTAAATACCTGTATGCATGTTGGATTTATGGATATGTCATTTGTCGTAGAACACAAATATTTACTTACTAGAATTAAATGAGCCAGAATGGAACAAATTGCTTCTTTGGTATTGATTGATTGATCAATGTTAGTCGCTCAAGGCAAGGGTTTGGAAAGATGTTATGCTTGTTTTTGAGTTTTGCTAAATCAGTTTTAGGAATGAAGAAGGTTTGTTTTTGTGAGTTTGCTACATTGTATTAGAAAGATATTACACTTGTTGTTTGGTGTTTTTGGTTAAATCCGTTTTTGGCATGGGGGTAAGGCTTGTTTTAGACATTCTATTTTGAGTTTGTTAGTTGGTCCTTGGATGCATATATTGTCTATTTGCGTGCTTAAGGTCCTTTAGATTTGTGGTGAGCTGACATTTGCTTTTGAGCTAGAAATGAATACACTCTGTGCAAATTTTATTTTTTTCTTGAGCTTCACATAGTTGGAATGGGATGTACATAAAGATGGTCAATTGGTATAGATATTGGCGTGATGATGGTGGTTAGTGGTGGTGATTGGTGGTTGAAGTTGATTGATTTAGTAGTTGGCGGTAGATGGTAGTGGCTGAAAATGGTGTGGTGGTGGACCAGTAGTTAGCGACGGTGATGGTCAAGATTGATAGTAGGAATTGGATCGTAGTATTGGTAGTGGCGGAGGTGGTGACCACAACAATGATGATGATGGTGATGGTAGTGAATCAAGAATGTGTAGTGGTTGATGATGGGCGAGTGGTAATTTTGATGGTGGAGGTGATAGGTAGTAGGGATTGGCCAAGGGGGTGGTGGTGACGTATCGCTGGGTGAAGAAAAGAGATATAATTATAATAGAAATTTGGGAGTCCGTCTCAACCTCGAATGAGTCTATCACCCTCCTCCCGTGGGTTAATAGTTTGGCTAAAAAGAGATAATCAAGAAAATGATCGGGCAGTGGATGCACAAACAGAACTTGCAAAGCCAACACAAGAGAAAAGAAATATGTTCACCCTCGGTAATACGCACTTGATAATACCCCGAGGTATTATATAATGAAATTGTGATCTGTTTCTAGTGGGGTATTTGAAAAAATAGGATTAAATTAGTAGATTGTGTCTCACACATATATGATGTATGGTAGACGCGATAGCTGATCGACAATGGTGCTTGACAACGATTAAAGGGTTGTCATGGTGGTTTTGATGGAAAAGCGTGATTGTTGATGGTGGCTTCGGGTTAGTGATGGGAATGGTGGTTGACACTTGTAGTGGTTTTAATGGCAGATTTGATAGCGGTATGGACCTATAATTGCGACAGATGGTGATAAAATTTATCCACACAAAATTATCTTTTAATGATATTAAGACTATATTTAAGATCTTAAAGATTAAAGTTAGTTAAGTGCTTAAATTTTAATGAAAATAGATTTAATGATTGAAAATCGGAACCATTCATATTTAGATGTTCACTATGTTCAAACAAATGATATCTTGGACTGCATTTAAGTATGATCATAGTTTTGTAGTAAAGAAAATATATTAATGGTTCTGATCTTCTGTTTGAAAATAGATAACCACCGCTTCTGTCCTCTATGACTCTTAAATTAAGGCTTTAATTTGGACTTTACCATGGTTAAGACTGTAAAATTAGGAAACTAATTAGGCAGTAGGTTGGTTTTTGAACCCTTAACTAATTAATTTCTTAAAATATTAAATTTTTAAAATTAAATTAATTCAATTTTTAAATTCAGAATAAAAAAATCAGCTGGGAGTATGAATTTTTCAACTTTTCAATTTTTTAATTTTATAAAATTAATAATATTAAAACAACAGACATGAGATAATTATTTCAAGTGAACATTAGGAATCAATAAAATTTTTTCTACTATCACAAGATGAATGAATCTGAATCTTCTATTATTTTTCAACACTATTTCAAAAGTTTTTTAAGACGTGTTGTTGTATAACCGTAGATGTTTTTCCCACTTCACATGTCTAATATCGATATAGAAATAATATACAACTTTGAATAAAATAGTCAATCCTTCAAAAATCAAAGAGACAACGATTGAATAGTAAAATAAATGTTTAGCGTAGAAAATTAAAGATATTGGCAATACGACACACCATATATAAATAAATAATTATTGATTTGATTTGATTTGATTTGATTCGCGGTTTGCTTTGATTTTTTATCAGTAGGCACCCTTCGGCCTTCTCTGTCAAGCTCAATGCTGGCTTTAAAAGTTGTGCGCTTTATTTGTTTTCCTTTCTTATTACTACTATTTAATAACAAGGCTTCCTCTCAAGTTCACAAGTATCTTGCTCGGATATCGCTATTTAATTTATATTTATTTCTTACAAATTTTTCACGTTCATCCACGACATATAAGAATGCTTATAGTTATATATGATTGAAGTCCGATAAAAATTGTTTGAACTTCGTAGGTATGCGTATGGACTTTAAGCAAAATTTCAACGTCGATTAAAATGTCTCGAATTCATTGATATATAATTGAAGTGTAGACCGACCTCGTCATGCCCAATTCAACTATATGCTTCAATAAGGACGCACGCGCTATATGTGCACAAACTTCAATAATATGTGAATCTCGTATATTTTTTCAATCCTAACTTCGTATTAACGTGACATCTAAATTTATTTTGAAGTGGATAAAGTTGTAAATTTTTATGTATTGCCTATATGACTTAAATGGTACCCCGAAATCGAGTATGTGTGCGTTTGGACCCAAATTTCATTTTGTAAGTTGTCGCCAGAAACTTATAATCCACCTGGGCGTACTCGAGTCTCACAATTTGTGCTACTCAATTAATCTAAAAAAACTATGGTTTGATTAGTGAAATAGAATCAATTTGTAACTAGCTATTATCATATTTAAGAGACAAATGTTTTTTGATAGGAAATGGGTGGATTTTCCGTTTCTCTATAACAAGACACACCGTTTATAACTATACAAAATTAGGGGTGATTTATCGGGAACCAAAGAGAGATACCTAATTGGTTGAGACTGTGAGGGAGAAATAAGATTTGAAGTTTATGAGTTTTGAATTCCAACGTTTTTAAGTTATTAGGGTTTTAAATAAATAATTTGTACATATTGAATGTATTTCGTGAGACAAATACAAGATTTCGATCAAAACTATAGAGTTCGGGATCAATCTGGATTCGAAGATGGTTAATTTATTGAAAGAACATATTGCATTCTTGAAATGCGATTTATAAAATGCATTCCTAATGCGATTTATAAATTGCATTCCCGAATACGATTTATAAATTGCATTTCAGAATGCGATATAATAAATACTTATATTGAATAATATATATATTAGTGAATATAAAACTATATATTTAAAAGCAAATCCTAGGGTGCACAATTGATGAAATACGTCCTCCTAAAGTTTATTATTTACACTGCTATTTTTAGTTACATAACAACTGGATTCTCGATCTTATTTTTGCCGGTTACATTTTGGTGTCCCGTTTGTATTTTTGAAGTTAGACTGACTTTGTTAATATGGCAACAGCTTCTAATTTTCTTGGCTTCGAAATTTGTCCGAACATGATTACTATCATCGATCACGTTCTGAAGAAATACGGACGTTATTTCATGGAATCACATTTAATATCTATTCATCTTATCACATATATCACTTTCGATTCACCCATATATCATGCGTAATTTACCACATACAATAATCTAACTAGATTTATTGAAAGAACAAATCACATTCCTGAAATGCGATTTATAAAATGCATTTTGGCAATGCGATTTATAAAATGCATTTGAGGAATGCGATTTATAAATTGTATTTTCCCTGAATAAAGTATTTATAAATTGCATTCCCCGAATACAATTTATAAATTGCATTTCGCAAATGCATTTATAATAAATACTTATATTAATCAAATTATATATAACAAGTGAATATAGAACTATATATTTAAAAGCAAATCCTAGGGTGCACAATTGGTGAAATACGTCCTCCTAAAGTTTATTATTTACACGGTTACTTTAGTTACATAATACCGGATTCTCGATCTATTTTTTCCTGCTACATTTTGGTGCCCCGTTTGTACTCGGGTTAGAAATCTGCAAAAGATATGTACGGAAGATTGGAGGTGGACAAACTTCGAAATATAAAAGATTTAGAATTGACTTATCTCCCATATATATTTTATTATCAATTGTATTCAACAAATTCAGTTGTAAGTTGTATTCAACAATGCTATAAATCGTGTTCGAAAATTATAATTATTTAATAACAAGTTATTTGTAAGTCAAATTTAATAAATATAGTTTATAAATCGTATTCGATAAATACGATTTATATACATGAACGTGATATATAAATCGAATTCGACAAACCGTCATAATTTTACTCGGTAAGGGGAGACGGAAGCATATTTCCATGAGGTATGTGTATAAACTCCTATACAGTCATTGTCATACAACTATTTTATAGTAATTACAAAACATTCTTTCATACAAGAATACGGCGAGGGTGAAAGAATTGAAGGGCACAAGGAGCTATCTTTTGTTTGGATAATTTATTGAAAGAACAAATCGCATTCTAGAAATGCGATTTATAAACGATTTTTGACCGCATTTTTATAAATCGTATCTCCTAACGCGCTTTATAAATTGGATTTCAAGAATGCGATTTATAATAAATAATTATATTAATCAAATCTTATATGAACGTGATTTTGAGTATTATTCGACAAATATGATTTGTGATCGTATTCAATTATTGCAATTTATACATGATATTACAATACAAAGTATAAGATGTATTTTTTTGTAATGCGATTTATAAGTCGTATTCAACAAATATGACTATAAGTATGTTTAATGAATGTGAATTATAAGTCTTGTTCGACAAATGTAATTTACAAAACATTCAATAATATGATTTGTAAGTCGATTTAATAAATGTAATTTACAAATCGTATTCAATAAATAAATAATTGCTATGAGTTGTATTCAAATAATGCGAGTTATAAGTCTAGAATGGGCAAATATAATTATTTAACAATGTGATTTGTAAGTCGCTAACAAATATAATTTATAAGTCATACTCGATAAATATGATTTATATACATGAACGTGATATATAAGTCGAATTCAATAAATGCTCTATATAAGTAATATTTACAAGGTGTAATTTTCTATTGCCCGTCAATATTAACATTTAGGCAAGCACCAAATGATCACCGATTTTATACTAGTTAATTTGTTCGCTTCGCGCGATCTTAAAAACTTTTTAAAAGTTATAATTTAAATCTTTTCAATTATTCAAATACTAAAATAATAATATAAGTATATTTTTGATATTTAATATTATTATTTAAAATTTAAATTTTGTAAGTTAATTTAAACTTTATAAATTTATGTATTTCTTTTTTAAATGTTATTTTTTTATTGTATATTATTATTAGTTTTTCTATCAAAAGATGATCTAAATAAATAAATTTATAACTTTAATCCATATGTATTTGTCAAAATAAATTTTCAAAAGTTAAAATAAATACAAATTAAATCAAAATATTCTTTTATTTGTTTAATCAATGATATATATCCTCACTTTAATTATCGCCGATGGGAGATGAAAGGTATCTCGTAGAAATAGTCAAAGTGCGTGCAAGTTGGCTCGATATTATTAGTCCAAGTAAGTTGTCTTAATTTCTATGTTGCATTGTCCTAACATTGTGTTCATTTTTTTAAAATGAAGAATTTTTTTTTTCTAATTTTATTTATGAAACCATACTGAATATATTAATATTATTGTTAAAAAGAATATTGAATTGTTCTAACAAGAAATAT
>JACEIK010010095.1:0-45259 GCA_018107945.1 Datura stramonium
ACGGTCGATCAAATCTCCAGAAATCCGTGGGCTAACATACACCGAAAATCGCAAAAATCGTAAATTCTCATTTATGCTAAAAATAGTGATGCTGATCAAATAAAGTGGGCGCTCGTCACCAGGCCTTTTAGGCTTCGCACAACAATAATTTGGGGCCAAACGGAGACGGTCGATCAAATCTCAAAAAATCTGTGTGCTAACATATACCGAAAATCGTAAATTCTCATTTATGCGAAAAATAGTGATGCTGATCAAATAAAGTGATAGGGAGCTCGTCACCAGGCCTTGTAAGCTGCCCACAGCAAAAATTTGGGGCCAAATAGAGACGGTCGATCAAATATCCAGAAATCCGTGGGCTAATATTCATCGAAAATTGCGAAAATCGTAAATTCTCATTTATGCGAAAAATAGTGATGCTGATCAAACGAAATGATAGGGCGCTCATCACCAGGCCTTGCAGGCAACACACAGCAAAAATTTGGGGTCAAACAGAGACGGTCGATCAAATCTCCAGAAATCCGTAGGCTAACATACACCGAAAATCGCGAAAATCGTAAATTCTCATTTATTCGAAAAATAGTTATGCCGATACATTAAACAAAGTGATAGGGCACCCCGTTACCAGGCCTTATAGGCTGCCCACAGCAAAATTTGGGGCCAAACGGAGACGGTCGATCAAATCTCCAAAAATCTAGGCTCTCATTCACGAAAAATAGTGATGCCAATAAAGCGAAATGATAGGGCTCTCGTCACCAGGCCCTGAAGGCTGCGCACAGCTAAAATTGGGGGACAAACGGAGCGGTCCATCAATTCTCGAGAAATCCGTGGGCTAACATACACCGAAAATTACAAAAATCGTAAATTCTCATTTATCACGAAAAATAGTGATACCCGATCAAATAAAGTGATAGGGCGCTCGTCACCGGAGTCTCTTAGGCTGCGCACCGCAAAAGATTCTTGGGGCCAAACGGAGGCAGTCGATCAAATCTCCAGAAATCCATTGTCTAACATACACCGAAAATTGCGAAAATCGTAAACTCTCCTTTTATACGAAAAATAGTGAATCTTGATCAAACAGAAATGATAGGACGCTCGTCACCGAGGCTCGCACAGCAATAATTTAGGGCCAAGCAGGCAGTCGATCAAATCTCCAGAAACCGTCTGCTAACAAACACCGAATATGCAGCGAAAATAGTAAGTCTCATTATTCAGAAAAATGGTATACCAATCAAATAAAGTGATAGGACGCCCGTTTCATACTTTGTAGGAAACACACGAAAAAATTTGGGGCCAAACGGGGGAGCGGTCGATCAGATCTCAATTCCGTGGGCTAACATACACGAAAATTGTGAAAATTGTAAATTTCTCATTTATGCGAAAAATTATGATGTCGATCAAACGAAATGATAGGGCTCTCGTCACCAGGCCCCGCAGTCTGCAGCAAAAATTTGGGGTCAAACGGAGACGGACAATTAAATCTCCAGAAATCCATTGGGCTAACATACACGAAAATCGTGAAAATCGTGAATTCTCATTTATGCGAAAAATAATTGGTACGTCAAGCGAAATGATGGCGTATATACCAACAGGCCTTGCAGGCTGCGCAAAGCCAAAATTTGGGACCAAGCGGAGACGGTCGATTAATTCTCGCAATCCGTAGGCTAACATACACCGAAAATCGCGAAAATTGTAAATTCTCCTTTATATGAAAAATAGTGATGCTGATCAAACAAAATGATAGGACGCTCATCTCAGATCCCATAAAGGCTTTGCAAACATTGCAGAGGCCGTACGGAGGCGGTCAATCAATTCTCGAAAATCCATGGGCTAACATACACGAAAATAGCGAAAATCGTAAATTCTCATTTTATGCTAAAAATAGTGATGCTGATCAAATAGAAGTGATAGGGCGCTCGTCACCAGGCCTTAGGCTTTGCTACAGCAATAATTTGGGGGCCAAGCGAGAGGCGGTCGATCAAATCTCAAAAATCTGTGTGCTAACATACACCAAAAATCGCGAAAATCATGCTCTATTTATAGCGAAAAATAGTGATGCTGATCTAATAAAGTGATTGGGAACTCGTCACCAGGCCTTGTAGGCTGCCCACAGCAAAAATTTGGGAGGCCAAATAAGACGGTCGATCAAATATCCAGAAATCAAGTGGGCTAACATTCATCGAAAATTGCAAGAAAATCTTAAATTCTCATTTATGTGAAAAATAGTTATGCTGATAAAACGAAATTTTAGGGCTCTCGTCACCAGGCTGCGGGCTACACGACAAAATTTGGGGTCCAAACAGAAGCGGTCGATCAAATCTCAGAAATCTGTAGGCTAACATACACGAAAATCAATCGTAAATCTCATTTATTCAAAAATAGATATGCCGATAAAATAAAGTGATTGGGCGCCCATTTACCAGGCCTTGTAGGCTGCCACAACACAATTTGAGATGGCCAAACGGAGGCAGTCCATCAAATCTCCAAAAATCTGTGGGCTAACATACTCGAAAATCGCGAAAATCGTAAATTCTCATTTATGCGAAAAATAGTGATGCTGATCAAACGAAATGATAGGGTTCTCGTCACCAGGCCCCATAGGCTGCGCACAGCTAAAATTTGGGACCGAATGGAGGCGGTCCATCAATTCTCGAGAAATCCGTGGGCTAACATACACCGAAAATTGTGAAAATTGTAATTTCTCAACATGCGAAAAAATTGTGATGTCGATCAAACAGGAAATGATAGGCCTCTCGTCACGAGGCCCCACGAGTGCACCACGGCAAAAATTTGGTCAAAGCTGAGGCAGTCGATCAAATCTCCACAAATCCGTGGGCTAATATACACGAAAATCGCGAAAATCATAAATTCTCATTTATGCAGAAAAATAGATGCTGATCAAACGAAATGATAGAGGCGCTCGTCAACGAGCCTTGCAGGCTGCGCAAAGCCAAAATTTGGGACCAAAGCGGAAGCGGTCGATCGATTAATTCTCGAGAAATCAGTGGGCTAACATACACCGAAAATCGCGAAAAATCATAAATTCTCCTTTATATGAAAAATAGTGATGTTGATCAAACAAAATGATAGGACGCTCGTCATCCAGGTCCCTCAGGCTTTGCAAAGCAAAAATTTGGGGCAGGCGAGTGATCAATCAATTCTCGAGAAATCCATTAGGCTAACATACACGAAAATAGCGAAAATCATAATTCTAGGCTATGCTAAAAATAGTAATCTTGATCAAATAAAGTGATAGGGCGCTCGTCACCAGGCCTTGTAGGCTTCTTTGGCAATAATTTAAAGACCCAACGAGACGGTCGATCAAATCTCCAAAAATACGTGTGCTAACATACACACCAAAAATCGCGAAATCGTAAACTCTCATTTACGAAAATAGTGATCTTTCGATCAAATAAAGTGATTGAGAGCTCGTCACCAGGCGCATAGACTGCCCACGGCAAAAATTTAGGAGGGCCAAATAGAGACAGTCGATCAAATATCCGAGAAATACGCTGAGCTAACATTCATGAAAATTGCGAAAATCTTAAATTCTCATTTATGTGAAAAATAGTTATGCTGATCAAACGAAATTTTAGGGCCCTCGTCACGAGCCTTGCAGGCTACACACATTAAAAATTTGGGGTCAAACGAGAAACGTTGATCAAATCTCCAGAAATACCTGAGCTAACATACACCGAAAATCGTAAATCTCATTTATTCAAAAAATAGATATGCCGATAAAATAAAGTGATTGGGCGCCCGTTACCAGGCTAGCAGCAGGCTGCCCACAGCAACAATTTGGGGCCAAACGGAGACGGTCCATCAAATCTCCAAAAATCTGTAGCTAACATACACCGAAAATCAGCGAAAATCGTAAATTCTCATTTATGCGAAAAATAGTGATGCCGATCAAACGAAATGATAGGGCTCTCGTCACCAGGCCCCATAGGCTGCGCATAGCTAAAATTTGGGACCGAACGGAGGCGGTCCATCAATTCTCGAGAAATCCGTGGGCTAACATACAAAGAAAGTGCGAATTGTAAATTCTCATATATGCAAAAAATTGTGATGTCGATCAAACGAAATGATAGGGCTCTCGTCACCAGGCCCACCAAGTCTATACAGCAAAAATTTGGAGTCAAACAGGGACAGTCGATCAAATCTCAGAAATACGGCTGCGCTACCTTGAAAATCGCGAAAATCATAGAATTCTCATTTATGCGAAAAATAGTGATGCTGATCAAACAGAGCGTGGGGCGCTCGTCAACAGGCCTTGCAGGCTGCGCAAAAAGCCAAAATTTGGGACAAGCGGAGACGGGTCGATTAATTCTCAAGAAATCAAGTGGGCTAACATACCTAGAAAATGTGAAAATGTAAAATTCTTCTTTGCCATGAAAAATAGTGATGCTGATCAAACAAAATGATAGGGCGCTCGTCATCAGGTCCCTCAGGCTTTGCAAAGCAAAAATTTGGGGCCGAACGGAGGCGGTCAATCAATTCTCGAAAATCGTGGAGGCTAACATAGAAAATAGCGAAAATCGTAGAGTCTCATTTATGCTAAAAATAGTGATGCTGATCAAATAAAGTGATAGGGCGCTCATCACCAGGCCTTGTAGGCTTCGCACAGCAATTTGGGGCCAAACGGGGCTGGTCGATCAAATCTCCAAAAATGTCATGTGCTAGCATACACCAAATCCTTGAAAATCGTAAATTCTCATTTGCAACGAAAAATATTGATCTTGATCAAATAGTGGTCCGGAGCTCGTCACAGGCCTTGTAAAGGCTGCCTGACAAAATTTGGGGACAAATAGAGAAGGTGATCAAATATCCAGAAATCCGTGGGCTTAACATTCATGAAAATGGCGAAAATCTTAAATTCTCATTTATGTGAAAAATAGTGATGCTGATCAAACGAAATTATAAGGCGATTCATCACCAAGCCTTGCAGGCTACCTGACAAAATTTAGGGTCAAGCAGACAGTCGATCAAATCTCCAGAAATCTGTAGGCAAACCTGTAGAAAATCGCGAAAATCGTAAGTCTCATTTATTCAAAAAATAGATATGCCGATGGAAATAAGTGATTGGCGCCGTTGCCGAGGACTTGTAGGCTGCCACAACACAATTTAGGGCCAAACGGAGACAGTCCATCAAATCTCCAAAAATCTATGGGCTAACATACACCGAAAATCGTGAAAATCGTAAATTCTCATTTATGCGAAAAATAGTGATCTTGATCAAATAAAGTGATAGGGAGCTTGTCACGGGTCACCAAGGCTGCCCATATAAAAAAATTTGGGGTCAAACGGAGACAGTCCGATCAAATCTCCATAAATCCGTGGGATAACATACACGAAAATTGCGAAAATCGTAAATTCTCATTTATGCAAAAAATAGTAAATCTTGATGCATGAGTAGGGCGCTCGTCACGAGTTTGCACAACAATAATTTAGGGCCAAGAGAACGATCGATCAAATCTCCAGAAATCATGTGCTAACATACACACGAATATAAGCGAAAATCGTAAATTCTCATTTATTCGAAAAATAGTATGCGATAAAATAAAGTGATAGGGCGCCGGATTTCCATACTTTGTGGCTGCCATAGGAAAAATTTGGGGCCAAAGAGACAGTCGATCAAATCTCCAAAATTCCGTGGGTAACATACAACGAAAATCGCGAAAATTGTAAATTCTCATTTATGCGAAAAATAGTGATGTTGATCAAACGAAGTGATAGGGCGCGTCATCAGGCTGCGCACAACAATTGGGGGCCAAACGTTGACAGTCGATCAAATCTTCAATCCATGTGCTAACATACACCGAATATAGCGAAAATCGTAAATTCTCATTTATTCGAAAAATAGATTATGCCACGTCAAATAAAGTGATAGGGCGCCCGTTTTCATACTGTAGGCTACCCACAGAAAAAATTTGAGACCAAACGGAGACGGTCGATCAAATCTCCAAAATTCTGTGGGCTAATACAGCGAAAATTGTGAAAATTGTAAATTCTCATTTATGCGAAAAATTGGCATATAGATCAAACGAAATCATAGGGCTCTCATCCACCAGGCCCCACAGGCTGCACACAGCAAATTTGGGGTCAAACGAGACGGTCGATCAAATCTCCAATCCGTGGACTAACATACACCGAAAATGCGAAAATCGTAAATTCTCGACATACGAAAAATAGTGATGCTGATCAAACGAAATGATAGGGCGCTCATCCCACCCAGGCCTTGCGAGGCTGCGCACACAATAATTTGGGGCCAAACGGAACGGTCGATCAAATATCCAATCCTGTGGGCTAACACTTTGTCCGTGAAAATCGTAAATTCTCATTTATACGAAAAATAGTGATGCTGATCAAATAAAGTGATAGGAGCGCTCATCCATAGTCTCTTAGGCTGCCATATAAAAACTTTGAGGCCAAAACGGACGGTGATCAAATCTCAATCCGTGGACTAACATACACGAAAATCGAAAGTATTAAGTCTCATTTATACGAAAAATAGTGATGCTGATCAAACGTAATGATAGGGCGCTCGTCACCCAGGCTGCACTGGCAAGCAATTTGGGGCCAAGCAGGCGATCGATCAAATCTCCAGAGAAATCCATGTGCTAACATACACAGAATATAGCGAAAATCGTAGAATTCTCATCTATTCGAAAAATAGTTATGCCGATCAAATAAAGTGATAGGGCGCCCGTTTCCATACTTTGTAGGCTGCCCATAGGAAAAATTTGGAGCCAAACAGAGATGGTCGATCAAATCTCCAAAATTCCGTGGGCTAACACTTTGCACTTAATTCGCAAAAATGCCAAATTCTCATTTATGTGAAAAATAGTGATGCTCATCAAACGAAATGATAGGGCGCTCGTCACCAGGCTGCGCACAACAATAATTTGGGGCCAAACAGGCGGTCGATCAAATCTCAATCATGTGCTAACATACACCGAAAATAACGAAAATCGTAAATTCTCATTTATTCGAAAATAGTTATGCCCATTAAACAAAGTGATAGGGCGCCCGTTTCCATACTGTATAGGCTGCCCACAGGGAAAAATTTGGGGCCAAACGGAGACGGTCGGTCAAATCTCCAAAGTCACGTGGCTAACCATGCAAAATTGCGAAAATTGTAAATTCTCATTTATGCGAAAATTGTGATGTCAATCAAACGAAATGATAGGGCTCTCGTCACCAGGCCCCACAGGCTGCGCACAGCAAAAATTTGGGGTCAGCGGAGGCGGTCGATCAAATCTCAATCCGTGGACTAACATACACCGAAAATCGAAAATTGTAAATTCTCATTTATGCGAAAAATAGTGATGCTGATCAAACGAAATGATAGGGGCGCTCATCACCAGGCCTTGCATGCTGCGCACAATAATAACGAGACAGCTAGACGATCGATCAAATCTCCCGAAATGCGTGGGCTAACATTGGGGCGCCCGTTACCGGGACTTGTAGGCTGCCCATAACAAAAATTTGAGGCCAAACGGAGACAGTCCAATCAAATCTAAAAATTCTGTGATAATACACAAAATGTGAAAATTGTAAATTCTCATTTATACGAAAAATTATGATAGCCGATCAAACGAAATGACAAAGCTCTCATCACCAGGCCTGAGTAATAAAGTGGGACCGAACGGAGGCGGTCATCAATTCTCGAAATCGTTGAAACTAACATAGATGAAAGTAGCGAAAATCGTAAATTCTCATTTATGCGAAAAATAATGATACTGATCAAATAAGGTGATAGGGCCTGCCAGGTCTCTTAGAGCTGCCCATATACAAAAATTTGGGAATGACCAAGCAGGCAGTCGATCAAATCCGAAATTAAGTGAGCTAACATACACGAAAATGTAAATTCTCATTTAAAAGCCGTAAATGTTGATCAAACGAAATGATAGGGCCGCTCGTCACCAGGCTGTACGCAACAATAATTTAGGTCCAAACGGAGACGGTAAATCAAAACTCCAAGTAAGTGTGCTAACATACACGAGTGCGCGAAGTAATAAATTCTCATTACCCGAAAAATAGTTATGCCAAATCAAATAGTGATAGGAGCAGGTTTCACATACTGTAGGCTGCCCCATAGGAAATTTGGGGCCTACTGCAGGAGACGTCGTCAAATCTCAAAATTTCGTGAGCTAACATACACGAAAATTAAAAAATTATAAATTCTCATTTATGCGAAAATTATGATGTCGATCAAACAAAATGATAGGGCTCTAGTCACCAGGCCCCTTGGTATCACACCTTAAAAATTTGGGAATTCAGCAGACGGTCGATCAAATCTCCAGAAATCATGGGCTAACATACAAAATCGCAAAAATCATAAATTCTCATTTACTGAAAATAGTTATACCGATCATAAGTATGGCCAGGCGCCCGTTCTGGTGCCTTGTAGGATGCCCACAACAAAATTTTGAGGCCAAATGGAACGGTAGTCCGTCTCCAATCGATGGGCTAACATACATGAAAATAGCGAAAATCGTAAGTTCTGTTTATGAGAAAAATAGTTGTCTTGGAGATCAAACGAAATGATGGGGCCTTTCGTCACCGGGCCTTGCATTTGTGCAAGAAAAATTTGGGGCCACTCGGAGATGAGTTGATCAATCTCAGAAATTCGTTGGCTCACATACACCGAAAAATCACTTAAAAATCATAAATTCTCATTTATTCAAAAAATAGTTATTACCGATCAAATAAACTGATAGGGCGCCTGTTACAAGGCCTTGTAGCTTCCTGCTTGAAATTTGGGGCCAGCAGACGGTCGATCAAATCTCCAAATTCTGTGGGCTGACATACACAAAGAAATTGCAAAAATCGTAAGTCTCTTTTTATGCAAAAAATGAGTCGATCAAATAAAATGACAGGGCTCTCGTCACCAGGCCCCCTTGATCGTAACCAAAATTTGGGACAGAAGCAAGGAGGCGGTCAATCAATTCTCGAAATCCGTGAATGCATACACGGTAAAATACTAAATTATCATTTATGCGAAATATAGTGATGTTGATCAAACGAAATGATAGGGAGCTCGTAACCAGGCCTTGCGGGCTACACGACCCAAAATTTGGGGCCAAACGAGGCGGTCGATCAAATCTCCAGAAATCCATTGTCTAACATACACCGAAAATCCCAAAATTGTAAATTCTCATTTATTCGAAAAATAGTTATGCCGATAAAATACAGTGATAGGCGTAGTTTCGAGCCTTATGACTGCCACAGCAAAAATATAGAATATTGGCAGGCAGTCGATAGAATCTCCAAAAATCCATGATGCTCAACACAAAAAAATCACAAATTCTCATTTTATGCGAAAAAAGTAGCCGATCAGCAAGTAATGGGCTCGTCACCGGGCAGCGCTGGCAAAGTGAAGGCTGAACGGGCGGTCAATCAATTCTCGAGAAATCTGTGGGCTACAGCATACACCGAAAATCGCAAAAATGAGTAAATTCTCATTTATTCGAAAAATAAATTCTTATTTTGATCCAAATAAAGTGATAGGGCGCCCGTTTCCAGACCTTGTAGAAAGTACACCCTGGACCAATTTAGGGCCAAACGGAGACGGTCGATCAAATCTCCAGAAATCCATTGTCTAACATACACCGAAAATGCCAAAATCATAAATTCTGTTTATGCGAAAAATAGATGCTGATCAAATGAAATGATAGGCGCTCGTCCACGGGCCTTGCGAGGCTGCGCACAACAATAATTTGAATTAGCGGAGACAGTGAATCAAATCTCATGAAATCCGTGGGCTAACATACACCGAAAATAGCAAAAATTCGTAATTCTTACTTATGCGAAAAATAGTAGTGCTAGTCGAATGAAATGATAGGGCACTCGCACTAGGCCTTGTAGGCTGCCACAGGAAAAATTTGGGGCAAAAGCGAGAGACGGTCGATCAAATCTCCAAAATTCCGTGGGCTAACATAAACCGAAAATCACTTGAAATCATAAATTCTATTTGTAAAATAATATTCGATAAAAATGAAATGAAAGGGCTCGTAGTAGGCCTTGTAGGCTGCGCACAGCAATAATTTGGTGCCAAGCGGAGACAGTCGATCAATTACCGAGAAATCCGTAGGCTAACACCGGAAATTGCGAAAATCGTAAATTCTCATTTGCGAAAAATAGTGATCTTGATCAAACAAGCTGATAGAGGCCAGAAGGCCTTGTAGGCTTGCCCACGAGAAAAATTTCAGGGCCAAATGGAGGCGATCCCAGTCGCAATCTCAAATCTATTGGGCTATACCACACCGAAAATTGCGAAAATCGTAAATTTCTCATTTATGCGAAAAAGCTGATGCGTCAGCAAACCAGTAGGGCTCTCTTCACCAGGAGCCGAGCCTGCGCCACCCGGCTAAAATTTGGGACCAAAGCGAGGCGGTCGATCAAATCTACAAAAATCTGTGGGCTAACATACACCGAAAATCGTGAAAATCGTAAATTCTCGTTCTTTTTGAAAATAGTGATGTCGATCAAACGAAATGATAGGGCTCGTCCCGACCCGCGGCCTGCACCTGCCAAACTTTATTACCAAACAGAGGCGGTCAATCAATTCTCGAAATCCAAGTAGAATACCTTAAATAACGAAAATCATCAATTCTCTATTTATTTGAAAAATAGTTATACCCGATCAAATGAAGTAATAGCGTTTCGAGCCTTAGAAATTTGCCCACGAAATATTTAGGGCCAAACGGAGACAGTCGATCGAATCTCTAAAAATCAGTGGGCTAACATACACCGAAAATAACGAAAATTGTAAATTCTCATTTATGCAAAAAATAGTGATGCCGATCAAATAAAATGATAGGGCTCTCGTCACGGCTACTTTAGCCAAAATTTGAGGCTGAACTTGAGGCGGTCAATCAATTCTCGAGAAATCCGTGGGCTAACTTATACACCGAAATTGCGAAAATGTTAAATTCTCATTTATTCAAAAAATAGTTATGTTGATCAAATAAAGTGATAGGAGCCCGTTTCCGGGCCTTGTAGGCTGTCCACAGGAAAAAAATTTGGGGCCAAACGGAGACGGTTGATCAAATCTCCGAAATCCGTGAGCTAACATACACCGAAAATCAAAAATCGTAGAATTCTCATTTATGCGAAAAATAGTGATGGTGATCAAGCGAAATGATAGAGCGCTCATCACCAATCCTTTCTAGCTGCGCACAATAGCGAATTTGGGGCCAAACGGAGACGGTCGATCAAATATCCAGAAATCCGAGGGCTACATACACCGAAAATAGCCAAAATTGTAAATTCTCATTTATTCAAAAAATAGTGATGCTAGTCGAATGAAATGATAGGCGCTCGTCTACAGGACTTGTAGGCTGCCACAGAAAAATTTAGGGCCAAACGTAGACGGTCGATCAAATCTCCAGGTATGTGCTAACATACACGAAATTCTCATTTATGCAGAAAAATGGTGATGCGAGATCAAATGAAGTGATAGGAGGCGCGTCACCGGGCGTTTCAGGCTGCACAACAAAAATTTGAGGTCATACGGAGGCGGTTGATCAAAATCTCCCAATCGTGACTAACTTACTTTACCAAAATCGCAAAAATCATTCTCATTTATGAAAAATAGTTATGCCGACAAAATAATGTGACAGGGCGACCGTTACCAGGCATTGTAGCCTGCCTACAGCTAAAATTTGGGATTGAACGAAAACGACCGATCAAATCTCCAGAAATCCATTGTCTAACATACACCGAAAATCACGAAAATCATAATTCTCATTTATTCAAAAAATAGTTATGCAGATCAAATAAAGTAGTGGGGCGCCCGTTATCCAGGCTGTAGGATACCCACAACAAAAATTTGGGCCAAACGGAAGCGGTCGATCACATCTCCAAAAATGTGTGTCATAACATACATCGAAAATCGCGAAAATCGAAAATTATCATTTACATGATAAATAGTGATGCAGATCAAAATAAATGATGGAGCTCTCATCACCGAGCCCCTTGGTGCGCAAGCCAAAATTTGGAAGAGGCGAGCGAAGATGGGGTCAATAAATTATCGAGAAATTACGTGGGCTAACATACACGAAAATCGCGAAAATCGTAAATTCTCATTTATGCGAAAAATAGTGATGCTGATCAAAGGAAATGATAGGACGCTCGTTACCAGGCCTTACTTGTTTGCGTACAACAAAAATTTGGGGCCAAGCAGGCGGTCGGTAAATCTCTAGATATCCAGTGGGCTAACATACACCAAAAATCATGAAAAGTAATAAAATTCTCATTTATGCGAAAAATAGATGATGCTGATCAAACGAAATGATAGGGCGACCGTTACCAGGCATTGTAGCCTGCCTACAGCTAAAATTTGGGGACGGAGACGGTCGATCAAATCTCCAGAAATCCGTGGGCTTAATACACGAAAATTGCAAAAATTATAAATTATTATTTATTCCGGAATAATAGTTACGCCGATCAAATAAAGTGATAGGAGGTCCGTTACCAGGCCTTATGGAAACACGAGAAAAAAATTTGGGGCCCAACGGAGACGGTCGATCAAATCTCAAAAAATCCGTGGGCTAACATACACCGAAAATCACTTGAAAACGCATAAATTCTCATTTTTGAGATAAATAGTTATGCCGACAAAATAATGTGACAGGGCGACCGTTACCAGGCATTGTAGCCTGCCTACAGCTAAAATTTGGGGACGAACGGAGGCGGTCAATCAATTACAGGAGAAATCCGTGGGCGTTAACATACATCAAAATCAAAAAGTAATAAATTATGTTTATGCGAAAAATAGTAATTATGATCAAATAAAGTGATAGGCGCTCGTCACTTGCGTGTTCTCTTAGGCTGCCCACAGAAAAATTTGGGGCCAAACGGAGACGGTCGATCAAATCTCAGAAATCTGTGGTCTATGCTTACACGAAAATCGAGAAAAAATCGTAAATTCTCATTTATGCGAAAAATAGTGATGCTGATCAAACCTAAATGATAGGGAATCCGTCACCAGGCCTTGTAGGCTGAGCACAACAATAATTTGGGACCAAGCGGAGTGATCAGATCAAAATCTCAATCCATTAGGCTAACATACACGAAAATAACAAAAATGCGTAAATTCTTATTTATTCGAAAAATAGTTATGTCCCGATAAAATAAAGTATTCGGGCGCCCATTTTCAGGCTTCATGTAGGCTTCCCATAAAAACTTTGGGGCCAAGCTGGACAGTCGATCAAATCTCCGAAGATTCCGTGGGCTAACCCATCTAAAATTGCAAAAATCGTAGGAACCTAATTTATGCGAAAAATAGTGATGATGATCAAACGAAATGATAGGACGCTCGTTACCAGGACTTAGAAGGCTGCCCACATAAAAATTTGGGGCCAAGCAGACGGTCAGTCAAATCTCCAGAAATCTGTGGGAGTTATACATAGAATCGTAGAAAATCGTAAATTCTCATTTGTGCGAAAAATAGTGGTACGATCAAAATAAGGATAGGGATCTCATCACCAGGCCCCTTGTGCGCACAGCCAAAATTTGAGGCGAGCCGGCGTTTAATCAATTCCACGAGAAATCGTAGGCTAACATACACACACGATATCGCGAAAATGGTAAATTTTCATTTATGCGAAAAATAGCGATGTCGATCAAATGAAATGATAGGACTCCCGTCACCAGGACCCGCAGGCGGCGCACAGCCAAAATTTGGGGGCCAAATGGAGGCGGTCGGTGGTTCTCGAAAATTCCGTGAGCTAACATACACGAAAATGCATAAATTGCTCATTTATGCTAAAAATAGTGATGCTGATAAAAACGAAATGATAGGAGCGCTCGTCACCCAGGCCTTAGGCTGCCCACAGCAAAAATTAGGGACCAAACAGACTGGAGTCGATCAAATCTCAGAAATTCGTGGGCTAACATACACCGAGAAAAATCGCGAAAATCGTAAGAAATTCTACATTTATGCGAAAAAGAATGAAGCTGATCAAAATGAAATTATAGGCGCTCGTCACCAGGCCTTTTAGGCTAAGCACAACAAAAATTTGGGGCCAAACGGAGACGGTCCGTCAAATATCCAGAAATCCCGTAGGCTATACAGAAAATGCTTAAAATGTTAATTCTCATTTATTGAAAAATAGTTATGTCGATCAAATAAAGTGGGCACCCGTTTCCAGGCCTTGTAGGCTTCTCATAGGAAAATTTTGGGGCCAAACTGAGGCAGTCGATCAAATCTCCAAAATTCGAGGGCTAACATACACGAAAATCGCGAAAATCGTAAATTCTCATTTATGCGAAAAATAGTGATGCCGATCAAACGAAATGATAGGGCTCTCGTCACCAGGTAATGCAGGCTGCGCACAACAAAAATTTGGGACCGGAGCTTAGAGGCAGTCAATCTAATTCTCGAAATCCACCCAGGCTAACATACACCGAAAATCTCGAAAATCGTAAATTTTTATTTATGCGAAAAATTAGTTATGCCGACAAAATAATGTGACAGGGCGACCGTTACCAGGCATTGTAGCCTGCCTACAGCTAAAATTTGGGGACGGAGACGGTCGATCAAATCTCCAGAAATCCGTGAGCTAATATACACCGAAAATCGCAAAAATCGTAAATTCTCAATTATGCAAATAGTGATGCGATCAAATGAAATGATAGGAGGCGCTCGTCACCAGGCCTTGCAGGCCGCGCACAACAATAATTTGGGGCTGACAGAGCGGTTAATAAAATCTCGAAATCCGTGGGCTAACATACACTGAAAATAGCAAAAATCGTAAATTCTGATTTATTCATAAAATAGTGATGCTGATCAAATAAAGTGATAGGGCACTTGTCCAACGAGGCCTCTTAGAGGCACGCACCGAAGAGGCCCAGGCCAAGCGAGCGGTCGATCAAATCTCAGAAATCCGTGGGCTAACGAAAATCGCGAAAATCGCTAAAATCGCGAAAATCGTAAATTCTCAATTATGCAAAAAATAGTGATATTGATCAAACTGAAATGATGATAGGGCATCGTCCCAGGCCTTGCGAATTGCGCACAGCAAAAATTTGGGAACAACGAAGGCGGTCGATCAAATCTCGAAATCTGTGGGCTAACATACGAAAATAGCAAAATAGTAAATTCTCATTTATTCGAAAAATAGTTATGCCGATCTCAAATAAAGTGATAGGATATTTTCGGGCCTTGTAGGCTGCCCACAGGAAAAATTTAGGGCCATGGAGGCGGTCGATCAGAATATCAAAAATTCAGTGGGCTAACATACACGAAAATAGTGAAAATGGTAAATTCTCATTTATACGAAAAATAGTGAATCCGATCAAACAAATGATATACTCTCGTCACTGACCTTGCATCTTTGCCTTGACAAAAATTTAGGACGAGCGGTGGCCGTCAATCAATTCTCGAAATCCGTGGGCTAACATACACACGAAAATCATGTCGTAAATTCTCATTTGTGCAAAAAATAGTGATGCTGATCAAATAAAGTGATAAAACGCTCGTCACCAGGCCTCTTAGGCTGCCCGAGGATAAATTTAGGGCCAAACGCAGACGATCGATCAAATCTACAGAAATCCGTAGGCTAACATACACCGAAAATCGCGAAAATCGTAAATTCTCATTTATGCGAAAAATAGTGATGCCGATCCAAACGGAAATGATAGGGCGCTCGTCACCGAGCCTTGCAGAGCTGTGCACAATAATAATTTGGGGCCAAACGGGGCAATTCGATCAAATCTCCAAGAGGTAGTAGGCTAGCATACACGAAAATAGCGAAAATCGTAAATTCAAGTTTATTCAAAAAATAGTTTTATCGATAAAATAAAGTGATAGGCGCCGTTTTTTGAGCCTTATGCAGGATGCCCACAAGAAAATTTTAAGGGCCAAACGAGCGGTCGATCAAATCTCAAAATTCCGTAGGCTAACATACACCTAAAACCGCGAAAATCGTAGTTCTCATTTATGCGAAAAATAGTGAACGTCAAACAAAAGTGATAGGCGCTCGTCACAAGACCTTGCAGGCTGCGTACAACAATAATTGAGGCCAAGCGGAGACGGTGATCAAATCTCCAGAAATCCATTGTCTAACATACACCAAAAATAGCAAAAATCATAAATTCTCATTTAGCCTAAGAAAAGCGTGATACTGGTCGGGCAAATGATAGGGCGCTCGTCACCGAGGCCTTGTAAGTGCGCCCGCAGGAAAAATTTGGGGGCCAAGCGGAGACGGTCGATCAAATCTCAAAGGCCCCATTGGACTAACATAAAACGAAAATCACGAAAATTGTAAATTCTCATTTATGCGAAAAATAGTGATGCCGATAAATCAAATGAAGGGCTCTCGTCACTAGGCCTTGTAGGCTGCGCTTTGTAATAATTTGGGGCCAAACGGAGACGGTCGATCAAATCTCCAGAAATCCGTGGTCTAACATACACCGAAAATAGCGAAAATCGTAAATTCTCATTATGCGAAAAATAGTGATGCTGATCAAATAAAGTAATAAGGCGCTCGTCACGGGCCTCTTAGAAACACAGGGGAAAAATATGGGGCCAACGGAGGCGATTTGATCAAATCTCAATCCATTAGGATAACATACACCGAAAATTGCGAAAATCGTAAATTCTCATTTATGCTAAAAATAGTAATTCTGATTAAACGAAATGAAAGGGCTCTCGTCACTAGGCCTTGCAGGCTGCGCACAGCAATAATTTGGGGCCAAACGGAGACAGTCGATCGTCTCCAGTATCCGTGAGCTAACATACGAAAATCAGTGAAAATCGTAAATTCTCATTTATGCGAAAAATAGTGATGCTGATCAAACGAAATGATAGGGCGCTTGTCACGGACCTTGCGAGGCTGCACGGCAATAATTTGGGGGCAAACGGATACGGTCGATCATATGTCTCCAGAAATCCGTGGGCTAACATACACCGAAAATAGCAAAATCGTAAATTCTCATTTTTTTTATTTTTTTAGATATTATTTATAAAGTGATAGGAAGCTCATCACCAGGCCTTTAAGAAGCTGCCTGAAAAATTTAGGAGCCAAAAGCGGAGGACGGAATTCGATCAAATCTCCAAAATTCCATTACAGGCTAACATAAACCGAAAATCGCGAAAATCGTAAATTTATCATTTATACGAAAAATAGTAGCGCCCGATAAAATGAAATGAAAGGGCTCTCGTCCACTAGGCCTTATAAGCTGCGCACAGCAATAATTTGGGGCCAAACAGACGGTCGATCAAATCTCCAGAAATCCGTGGGGCTAACATACACCTAAAATAGCGAAAATCGTAAATTCTCATTTATTCGAAAAATAGTGATGCTGATCAAATAAAGTAGGAGCGCTCGTCACCAGGCCTCTTAGGATGCCCACAACAAAAATTTGGGGTAAACGAAGACGGTCGATCAAATCTCTTCCCGAAGTCGTAGGCTAACATAACCACGAAAAATATTCAGGTAAAATTGTAAATTTTCATTTATTGAAAAATAGTTATGCCCGATCAAATAAAGTGATAAGTGTCTGTTTCCAGGCCTTATGGGCTACCCACAGGAAAATTTGGGGCCAAACGGGGACGGTCGATCAAATCTCCAGAAATCCGTGGGCTAACATGCCCCGAAAATCGAAAATAGTAAATTCTCATTTATGCGAAAAATGATGGTCATACAGAAGTATTGTTTTCGTCACAAGCCTTACAGGCTACAGCTCATGTATATTTGGGGCCAAACTGGAGACGGTCGATCAAAACTCCAAATATAGTGGGCTATACACCGAAAATAGCGAAAATCGTAAAATCACAGTTTGTTCAATAGTTTTATCGATAAAATAAAGTGATGAGGAAACGCCCGTTTTCAGGCCTTTAGGCTGCCCACGGAAAAAATTAGGGGCCAAACGGAGACAGTCGATCAAATCTCCAAAAATTCCGTGGGCTAACATACACCGAAAATCGCGAAAATCACAAGTTCACATTTTATGTGAAAAATGGTAATCTTGATCGAGAAATGATAGAGGAGGCTCGTCCTGGGCCTTGCAGGCTGCGCACGGCAAAAATTCCCAGAGATCAAACGAAGACCGATCTAAATAAAATTTTAAGAAATTCGTGGGCTAACATACCGAAAATCGCAAAAATTGTAAATTTTCATTTATTCAAAAATGGTGCCGATCAAATAAAGTGATAGGCGTCCGTTTCACGGCCTTGTAGGCTGCCCACAGAGAAAATTTGGGCCAAACGGGTAGCTTGATCCAGTTCATTTGACTAACATTACCGAAAATCGCGAAAATCTTAAATTCTCATTTATGCGAAAAATAGTGATTCCGTCGACAATGGTAAGGGCTCTCGTCACGGCCGCAGAATCACACTATGGTAGGACGACGGAATGGTCAATCAATTCTCAAGAAGTCGTGGGCTAACATACACCGAAAATCGAGAAAATCGTAAATTCTCATTTATGCGAAAAATAGTGATGCTGATTAAATAAAGTGATTGGGCGCTCGTCACCAAGCCTCTTAGGCTACTTGAAGAGGAAAAATTTGGGGCCAAGCGGAGACGGTCGATCAAATCTCAGAAATTCGTGGGGATAACATACACAAAATCGTGAAAATCGTAAATTCTCATTTATGCGAAAAATAGTAATGATGATTTAAACGAAATGAAAGGGCTCTCGTCACTAGGCCTTTTAGGCTGCGCACAACAATAATTTGGGCCAAGCGGGCGGGTCGATCAAATCTCCAGAAATACCTGAGCTAACATACACCGAAAATAGCAAAAATCATAAATTCTCATTTATGCGAAAAATAGTGATGCTAGTCGAACAGAGAGTGATAGGGCGCTCGTCACCAGGCCTTGTAGGCTGCCCGTAGAAAAATTTGGGGCCAAATGGAGACGGTCGATCAAATCTCCAAAATTTCGTAGGCTAAGATAAACGGCAATCGCGACAATCGTAAATTCTCAATTATGCGAAAATAGTGATGCGAGTAAAAAGCGAAATGAAAGGGCTCTCATCACTAGGCCTTGTAGGCTGCACTTACAGCAATAATTTGGTGCCAAACAGAGACAGTCGATCAAATCTCCAGAAATCCGTAGGCTAACATACACCAAATAGCAAAAATCATAATTTCTCATTTATGCGAAAAATAGTGATGCTAGTCGAACGAAATGATAGGGCACTAATCACCAGGCCTTGTAGGCTGCCCGTAGAAAAATTTGGGGCCAAATGGAGACGGTCGATCAAATCTCAAATTTCGTGGGCTAAGATAAACCGAAAATGAGCAACCGTAAATTCTCATTTTATGCGAAGAAAAATAAAGTGATGCCGATAAAACGAAATGAAAAGGGCTCTCTATCACTAGGCCTTGTAGGCTGCACTTTATGTGTTGGTACTTAGCAGAGGCAGTCGATCAAATCTCCAGAAATCAAGTGGGCTAACATACGAAAATAAGCGAAAATCATAAATTCTCATTTATGCCGAAAATAGTGATGCTGATCAAATGCAGTGATAGGGCGCTCGTCACCAGGCCCTCTAGGCTGCCCAATGGAAAATTTTGGGCCAAACGGAGGCGGTCGATCAAATTTCCAGAAATTCATGGGCTAACATACAACGAAAATCGCGAAAATCGTAAATTATCATTTATGCTAAAAATAATGTGCTGATTAAACGAAATGAAAACTCTCGTCACTAGGCGCTTGCAGGCTGCACAACAATAATTTTGGGCCAAGCGGAGCGGTGATCAAATCTCCAATCCATGGGCTAACATACATCGAAAATAGCAAAAATCGTAAATTCTCATTTTATGCATGAAAAATAGTGATGCTAGCCGAACTAAATATTAGAGGCGCTCGTCACCAGGCCTTGCAGGCTGCCCACAGGAAAAATTTGGGGTCAAACGGAGAAAGTCGATCAAATCTCCAAAATTCAGGCTAACATAAACTGAAAATCGCGAAAATCGTAAATTCTCATTTTATGCGAAAAATAGTGATGCCGATAAAACGAAATGAAAGGGAGCTCTCGTCACTAGGCCTTGTACGCTGCGCACAGCAGCTATTTGGGGCCAAGCAGGAGACGGTCGATCAAATCTCCCAGAAATCCGTGAGCTAACATACACACGAGAAGCGAAAATCGTAAATTCTCATTTATGCGATCAAATGAGAGATGCTGATCAAATAAAGTGATAAGGCGCTTTCGTCTTGCACCAGGCCTCTTAGGCTTTCCACAGGAAAATTTGGGGCCAAATGGAGGCAGAGTCCCGATCAAATCTCAGAAATCCATGGAGGCTACATATACACCGAAAATCGTAAAAAATCATAAATTCTCATTTATGCGAAAGTTAGTAATGCTGATTAAACGAAATGAAAGGGATCTCGTCACTAGGCCTTGCAGGCTGCGCACAGCAATAATTTGGGGCAAATGAGACGGTCGATCAAATCTCCAGAAATCCATGGGATAACTTACGAAAATAGCAAAAATCGTAGATTCTCATTTTATGCGAAAAATAGTGATGCTAGTCGAACGAAATGATAGGGCACTCGCCCATGCCTTGTGGCTGCCCACAGGAAAAAATTTGGGGCCAAACGGAGACAGTCGTCAAATCTCCAAAATTTCTTTTATTAGGCTAACATACACGAAAATAGCAAAATCGTAAATTCTCATTTATGGGAAAAATAGTGATGCTAGTTGAACGAAATGATAGGGCACTAATCACCAGGCCTTGTAGGCTGCCCACACGAAAAATTTGAGGCCAAACAGGGGCAGTCGATCAAATCTCCAAAATTCTGCAGGCTAACATAAATCGAAAATCGCGAAAATCGTAAATTCTCATTTTATGCGAAAAATGATTGATGCCGATAAAACGAAATGAAAGGGCTCGTGTAGGCCTCTTAGGTTGCCCACAACAAAATTTGGGGCCAAGCAGACGGTCGATCAAATTTCCAGAAATCCGTGGGCTAACATACGAGAAAATAGCAAAAAACGTAAATTTCAATAGTTCAAAAAATGAATTTATGCCGATCAAATAAAGTGATAGGGCGTCCGTTTTCAGGCGCTAGGCTGCCCACAGGAAAAATTTGGACCAAACGGAACGATCGTCAAATCTCCGAAAATGCAATGAGGCTAACATACCAATCGCGAAAATCGTAAATTCTCATTTACTTGACAAAAATAGTAATGACGATCAAACGAAATGATAGGGTGCTCGTCACCAGGCCTTACGAGCTGGGCACAATAATAATTTGGGGCCAAACAGAGACGGTCGATCAAATCTCCAGAAATTCGTGGGCTAACATACACCGAAAATAGCAAAAATCGTAAATTCTCATTTATGCAAAAAATAGTGATGCTGATCAAATAAAGTGATAAGGCACTCGTCACGGGCCTCTTAGGCTGCCCACAGCAAGGCGGGCTAAACAAAGGCATTCGATCAAATCTTCGAAATCTGTGGGCTAACAAACACCGAAAATAGCAAAAATCATGCAATTTTATTTATTCGAAAAATAGTTATGCCGATCAAATAAAGTGATGGGGCGACCGTTACCAGGCATTGTAGCCTGCCTACAGCTAAAATTTGGGATTGAACGAAAACGACCGATCAAATCTCCAGAAATCCATTGTCTAACATACACCAAAAATAGCAAAAATCGTAAATTCTCATTTTATGTGAAAAGCCGTGATGCTAGTCGAACGAAATGATAGGACGCTCGTTACCGAAGCCTTGTAGGCTGCGCAAAGAAAAAATTTGGGGGCCAAACGGAGACGGTCGATCAAATCTCCAGAAATACCTGAGCTAACATACACCGAAAATAGCAAAAATCGTTAATTCTCAATTATGTGAAAAATAGTAATGCTGATCAAATAAAGTGATAAGGCGCTCGTCCTGTGACCTCTTAGGCTGCCCACAGAACAAGAATTTGGGGCCAAACGAAGACAGTGATCAAATCTTGAAATCGTAGGCTAACATACAGAAAATAGCAAAAATCGTAAATTTTCATTATTCAAAAAATAGTTATACCGATCAAATATTGATAGAGGCGTCCATTCCAGGCCTTGAAGACTGCGCACAGCCAAATTTGGGATCGAACGGATGCGGTCAATAGAATCTCGAGAAATTCGTAAGCTAACATACACCGAAAATTGCGAAAAATAAGTAGAATTCTCATTTATGCGAAAAATAGTGATGCCGATCAAACGAAATGATAGGGCGCTCATGCAGGCCTTGCAGGCTTCGCACAATAATAATTTGGGCCAAAGCAGGCAGTCGATCATCTCCAAAAATTCCGTAGGCTCTTTTATACACCAAAAATAGTAAAAATCGTAAATTTTCATTTTATGCGAAAAATAGTGATGCTGATCAAATAAAGTGATAGGCACTTTTCACCAGGCCTCTTAGGCTCCCCACAGCAAAAATTTGGGGCCAAACGAAGACGGTCCGTCAAATCTTCAGAAATCCATAGGCTAACAAACAGTGAAAATAGCATAAAATCGTAGAATTTTCATTTATTCGAAAATAGTTATGCCCGATCAAATAAAGTGATAGGGCGTCGTTTCCAGGCCTTGTAGGCTGCCCACAGGAAAAATTTGGGGCCAAGCGGAGACGGACGATCAAATCTCAGAAATCCGTGGGCTAATACACCGAAAATGGCAAAAATGTAAATTCTCATTTTATGTGAAAAATAGTGATGCTAGTCGAACGAAATGATAGGGCGCTCGTCACCAGGCTTTGTAGGCTGCCCACAGGAAAAATTTGGGGCCAAACGGAGACGGTCGATCAAATCTCCAGAAATCCGTGGGCTAATATATAATAGCAAAAATCATGAATTCTCATTTATGCGAAAAATAGTGATGCTGATCAAATAAAGTGATAAGGCGCTCGTCACCAGGCCTCTTAGGCTGCCCACAGCAAAAATTTGAGGCCAGAACAAAGACGGTCGATCAAATCTTCAGAAATCTGTGGGCTAACCACACGAAATATAAAAATTGTAAATTTTCATTTATTTATGAAAATGATTATGCGATCAAATAAAGTTATAGGGCGTCCCGTTTCAGGCATTGTAGGCTACGCACAGCCAAAATTTGAGGCCAAACGAAGACGGTCGATCAAATCTCCAGAAATCCGAGGCTAGCATACACCGAAAATTGCGAAAATCGTAAATTCTCATTTATGCGAAAAATAGTGATCAAAGATCCAAAGCGAAATGATAGAAACATCACAGAGCCTTGCAGGCTGCGCACAATAATAATTTGGGGCCAAACGGAGACAGTCGATCAAATCTCCAGAAATCCGTATTAGGCTAACATACACAGAAAATAGCGAAAATCGTAAATTCTGATTTATTCAAAAAATAGTTTTGTCGATAAAATAAAGTGATAGGGCGCCCGTTTTCAGGCCTTGAAGGCTGCCCACAAGAAAATTTTGGGGCCAAACGGGACAGTCGATCAAATTTCCAAAATTCCGTGGGCTAACATACACAGAAAATCGTAAATTCTCATTTATGCGAAAAATTGTGATGAAGATCAAACGAAATAGTAGGACTCTCGTCACCGCCATTCATACAGCCAAAATTTGGGGCAAAACGAAACGGTCGATTAAATCTCCAAAATTCCGTGGGCTAACATAAAACCGAAAATCGCAAAAATCGTAAATTCTCATTTATGCGAAAAATAGTGATGCCGATCAAATAAAGTGATAGGGCGTCGTTTCTGACCTTTGAGAGGCGCCCCACGGAAAATTTTGGGCCAAACAGACAGTCGATCAAATTCCAAAATTCCGTGGTATAACATACGTCGAAAATCGCGAAAATCGTAAATTCTCATTTATGCGAAAAATAGTGATTCGATCAAACGAAATGATTGGGCTCTCGTCACCAGGCCCTGCAGACTGCGCACAGCCAGGGCAGGACCGAACGGAGGCGGTCAATATATTCTCGAAATCCGTGGGCTAACATACACCGAAAATCCGCGAAAATCATAAATTTTAATATTAATATTAATTAATATAATCAGAAATAACGTCATTTATAAAGTGATAGGGCGCTCGTCACCAGGCCTCTTAGGCTGCCCACAGAAAAAATTTAGGGTCAAGCAGGTGGTCGATCAAATCTCCAGAAATACCTGAGCTAACATACACCGAAAATCGCGAAAATCGTAAATTCTCATTTATGCGAAAAATAGTAATGGTGATTAAGCGAGCTGAAATGGCTCTGTCACTAGGTATGTAGGTTGTGCACAACAATAATTTGAGGCCAAACGGAGACTGTCGATCAAATCTCAGAAATCCGTGGGCTAACATACACCGAAAATAGCAAAAATCGTAAATTCTCATTTATGCGAAAAATAGTGCTGCCGATAAAATAAAATGAAAAGGGCTCGTCACTAGGCCTTGTAGGTTGCACACAACAGCTAATTTGGGAGCCAAACGGAGACGGTCGATCAATTCTCAAAAATCTGTGGGCTAACATACACCGAAAATAGCGAAAATCGTAAATTCTCATTTACATGCGAAAATAGTGATGCTAGTCGAGCGAAATGATAGGGCGCTCACCAGGCCTTGCAGGCTGCCCACGAGAAAAATTTTGGGCCAAACGGAGACGGTCGATCAAATCTCCAGAAATCCATTGGCTAACATACACCGAAAATAACGAAAATCGTAAATTATGATTTATTCGAAAAATAGTTTTGCTCGATAAAATAAAGTAATAGGGCGCCCATTTTCCAGGCCTTGTAGGCTGCCCACAGAAAAAATTTGGGGCCAAGCGTTGACGGTCGATCAAATATCAAAAATTCAGTGGGCTAACATACACGAAAATCGCAAAATCGTAAATTCTCATTTATGCGAAAAATAGTGATAATGATCAAACGAAATGATAGGGCGCTCGTCACCAAACGGCCTTGAAGGTTGCACAACAAAAAATTTGGGGTCAAATGGAGACAGTCAGTCAATCTCGAGAAATTCGTAAGCTAACATACACCGAAAATCGCAAATATAAGTAAATTCTTATTTATTCAAAAAATAGTTATACCGATCAACTAAAGTGGTAAGGCATATTACTACTAGGGATTGTAGGCACCCACAGCAAAAATTTGGGGCCAAATAGAGACAGTCGATCAAATCTCCGTAAATCTGTGGGCTAACATACACGAAAATCGCGAAAATGGTAAATTCTCATTTTATGAGAAAAATAGTTATCGCTAATCAAACGAAAATGATAGGGCGCTCGTCACCAGGCCTTGCCAGGCTCGCACGCAAAATTTGGGGCCAAACGGAGACAGTCGATCAAATCTCCAGAAATTCGTGGGCTAACATACACCGAAAATCGAAAATCGTAAATTCTCATTTATGCCAAAAATAGTGATGCTGATCAAACGAAATGATAGGGCTCTCATCACCAGGCCTTGCAGGCTGCGCACAATAAAAATTTGGGGCCAAATGGAGACGGTCGATCAAATCTCCAGAAATCCGTTGGCTAACATACCTTGAAAAATCGCAAAAATCGTAAATTCTCATTTATGAAAAAATAGTGATACTAATCAAACGAAATGATAGGGCGCTCATCACCAGGCCTTGCGAGCACGCCCAGCAAAAATTTGAGGCCAAACGGAAGATGAGACGATCAAATCTCCAGATATCGGTGCACGAAAATGCGCGAAAATGGTAAATTCTCATTTTATGCGAAAAATAGTGATGCTGATAAAACGAAATAATAGGGCGCTCATCACCAGGTCTTGCAGGCTGCGCACAGTAAGAGTGAGGCCAAACGGAGACGGTCGATCAAATCTCAGAAATCCGTGGGCTAACATACACCGAAAATAGCAAAAATCGTAAATTCTCATTTATTTGAAAAATAGTTATGCTGATCAAATAAAGTGATAGGCACCCATTTCCAGGCCTTGGCAAACACGTAAAAATTTGAGGCCAAACGGAGAGCCGGTCGATCAAATCTCAGAAATTAGGTAAGGCGTTATACACCGAAAATTAAATGAAATGCATTAATTCTCATTATTTAAAAAATAGTTATGCCGATCAAATAAAGAGTGATAGGACGCCGTTACCAGGCCTTATGTAGGCTGCCCACAGCAAAAATTTGGGGCCAAACGGAGACGGTCGATCAAATCTCCAAATCTATGGGCTAACATACACCGAAAATCGCAAAAATCGTAAATTCTCATTTATAAGAAAAATAGTGATGCTGATCTAATGAAATGATAGGGCGCTCAACACCAGGCTTTGCAGTCTGTGCACAGCAAAAATTTGGGAATAAACAGGAGACAGTCAATCAAATCTCCAGAAATCCGTGGGCTAACATACATGAAAATCGCAAAAATCGTAAATTCTTATTTTAGTGCGAAAATTAGTGATGCTGATCAAACGAAATGATAGGGCATTCTTCACCAGGCCTTGCAGGCTGCGCACGCTAAAAAATTTGGGACCAAACATGTAGACGGTCGATCGAATCTTAAGAAATTCGTAGATAACATACCACTGAAAATAGCGAAAATCGTAAATTTTCATTTATTCTAAAAATAGTTATGTCGATCAAATAAAGTGATAGGGCGCCCGGTTTAAGGCCTTGTAGGCTGCCCACTGGAAAATTTTGGGGCCAAATGGAGACGGTCGATCAAATCTCTCCAGAAATCCAAGTGGGCTAACATACACCGAAAATAGTGAAAAACATAAATTCTCATTTACATAGAGAGAAAAATAGTTATGCCAATCAAATGAAATGATAGGGCGCTCGTCACCAGGCCTTGCAGGCTGCGCATAGAAAAAATTTAGGACAAAATGGAAGCGGTCAATCAAATCTCCAAAAATCCGTTTGGCTAACATACATGAAAATCACGAAAATCGTAAATTCTCATTTATTTGAAAAATAGTTATGCTGATCAAACGAGAGCTGAAGCAGGGTGTTCGTCATCAGGCCCATGAGGAGCTGCGCACAACAAAAATTTGCGGGGCCAAGCAGGCGGTCGATCAAATCTCCAGAAATCCGTGGGCTAACAAACACGAAAATCGTGAAAATGCGTAAATTTTTATTTATTCCAAAAAATAGTTATGCAGATCAAATAAAGTGATAGGATGCCCGTTAGCAGGCCTTGTAGGCTGCCCACAGGACAAATTTGGGCCAAACGGAGACGGTCGATCAAATCTCCAAAAATCTGTAGCTAACATACACCGAAAACCGAAAATTGTAGGGAAATTTTCATTTATCGAAATAGTGATGCTTATCAAATGAAATGATAGGGCGCTCGTCACCAGGCCTTGCCGGCTTTCCACAACAAAAATTTTGGGCCAAACGGAGACGGTCGTTCAAATCTCAAAAAATTCGTGGGCTAACATACACCGAAAATAGAGAAAAATCATAAATTCTCATTTATGAGAAAAATAATTTATACCGATCAAACGAAATGATAGGGCTCTCGTCACGGACCCGCAGGCTACGCACAGCCAAAATTTGGGACCAGTGGTCGATCAATTCTCAAAGAAATCGTGGGCTAACATACACGAAAATAGCGCGAAAATCATAGAAATTCTCATTTATACGAAAAAATAGTGATGCTGATCAAACGAAAAGATAGAGGCGCTCGTCACCAGGCTTTGCAGGCTGTGCACAACAATAATTTGGGGCCAGAAGCAGGGACGGTGATCAATCTCCAGAAATCCGTGGGCTAACATACACGAAAAAATCGCAAAAATGAGTAAATTCTATTTCAGCCGATAAATAGTGATGCTGATCAAAACGAAATGATAGGAGGCGCTCATCACCAGGCCTTGCCGGAGCTGCGCACAGCAAAGGCAGGGCCGGACGGAGGCGGTCGATCAATTCTCAAAAAATCAGTGGGCTAACATACCGAAAATCGTGAAAATCGTAAATACCAATTTATTCGATAAATAGTGATGCTGATCAGAAACGAAATGATAGGGCACTTTCGTGAACAGGTATGCAGGATCTTTAGCAATAATTTGGGCCAAACGGAGTGGGTCGATCAATCTACAAATCCGTGGACTAACATACACGAAAATCGCGAAAATCTTAAATTCTTATTTATGCGAAAAATAGTGATGATGATCAAACGAAATGATAGGGCGCTCGTCACCAGGCCTTGCAGGCTGCGCACAGCAAAAATTTGGGACCAAACGGAGACAGTCGATCAAATCTCCAGAAATCCATTGTCTAACATACGAAAATCGCGAAATGTATTTCTTATTTGTGAGAAAAATAGTGATTCTTATCAAACGAAAGTGATAGGCGCTCGTCACCAGGCCTTATGACTTTATGCAAAAACTTTGGGCCAAACGGAAGCCAGTCGATAAAATCTCCAAAAACCCGTGGTATACACCGATAATTGCAAAAAGGTAAATTCTCATTTGTGAAAGCCAAGTGTAATGCCGATCAAACGAAATAGGGCTCGTCACCCAGGCCCGCAGGCGCAAAGCGAAAATTTGGGACAGCGGAGGCGGTCGATTAATTCTCGAAATTCATTAGGCTAACATACACCGAAAATGCTGAAAATCGTAAATTCTCATTTGTACAAAAATAGTGATGCTGATCAAACAAAGTGATAGACGCTGTCACTAGGCCTTGCAGGCTGCGCACAATAGTGAGACCGGCAGAGCGGTCGGTCCGTCTCCAAATCCGAGGGCTAACATACCGAAAATAGCGAAAATCGTAAATTCTCATTTATTCGAAAATAGTTATGCCGATCAAATAAAGTGATATGGCGCCCGTTTCTAGGCCTTGTATGCCGCAGAAAAATTTGGGGCCAAGCGAAGGCGATCGATCAAAATCTCAAGAAATCCGTGGCTATTGCACGAAATGCGAAAATCTTAATTCTCATTTATGCAAAAGATAGTGATACTAAACAAACGAGTATTTTGGCGCTCGTCACCAGAGCCTTGTAGGCTTCCCACAACAAAAACTTTGGTGCCAAGCGGACGGTCGATCAAATCTCCAAAAACCCGTGAGCTAATATAAACCGAAAATCGCGAAAATTGCCAATTCTCGACATGCGAAAAATAGTGATGTTGATCAAACGAAATGATAGTGCGTTCGTCACCAGGCCTTGAAGGCTCCGCACAGGAAAATTTGGGGACAAACGGTGACAGTCGATCAAATCTCGGAAATCCGTGGGTTAACATACACCGAAAATCACGAAAATTATAAATTCTCATTTATGTTAAAAATAGTGATGTTGATCAAACGAAATGATAGTGCATTCGTCACCAGGCCTTGCAGGCTGCGCACGGCAAAAATTTGGGGCCAAACGGAGACGGTCGATCAAATCTCCAGAAATCCATTGGCTAACATACACCGAAAATCGCGAAAATAGTAAATTCTAATTTATGCGAAACATAGTGATGCTGATCAAACAAAATTATAGGGCACTTGTCACCGGGCCTTGCAGGCTGCGCACAACAATAATTTGGGGCCGAGCGGAGGCGGTCGATCAAATCTCCAGAAATCCATGTGGAGCTAACATACACTGAAAATAGCGAAAATCGTAAATTATCATTTATTCAAAAAATAGTTGGCACCGATCAAATAAAGTGATAGAGCGCCCATTTTTGAGTCTTTTAGGCTACCCACAGGAAAAAATTGGGAGCTAAGCGGAACTGTTGATCAAATCTCAAAAATCCATTGAGCTAACATACACGAAAATGAAAATGTGAATTCTCATTTATCACGAAAAATAGTGATGTTGATCAAACGAAATGATAACAGTACGTTCTTCACCAGGCCTTGAAGGCTGCGCACGGCAAAAATTTAAGGACCAAGCAGAGACGGTCCCGATCAAATCTCCAAAAATCTATAGGCTAACATACACGAAATTGCGAAAATCTTAAATTCTTATTTATGAGAAAAATAGTGATGCAGTCAAATAAAGGGATAGGGAGCTCGTCACTAGGCCTTGTAGGCTGCCCCAGCAAAGGCCCAGGACTTGGCAGGAGACGGTCGATCAAATCTCCAGAAATCCGTGACTGTATACACCGAAAATCGCGAAAATCGTAAATTCTCATTTATGCGAAAAATAGTGATGCTAAACAAACGAAATGATAGGAAAAACAATGCAAGACCTTGTAGGCTGCGCACAGCAAAAATTTGGGGCCAAACGGAGACGGTCGATCAAATCTCCAGAAATCATTGACTGCTGCCACACCCGAAAATCGCGAAAATCGTAAATTCTAATTTATGCGAAAAATAGTGATGCTGATCAAGCGAAATGAGGTGCTCGTCACCAGGCCTTGCAGGCTAAGCACAGCAATAATTTGGGGGCTTACTTAGACGGTCGATCAAATCTCCAGAAATCCGTGGGCTAACATACACCGAAAATCGAAAAAAATCGTAAATTTACATTTATGCGAAAAATAGTGATGCTTATCAAGGAAATTATAGGGCGCTCGTGCAGGCCTTGTAGGCTGCCCGCAGGAAAAATTTGGGGGCCAAACGGAGAGGGTCGATCAAATCTCCAAAAATCTGGGCACCGAAAATCACGAAAATCGAAAATTTTCATTTGTAGAAAAATAGTGATGCCGAACAAACGAAGTGATAGGGCTCTCGTTACCAGGCATTGCAGGTTGTGCACAGCAAAAGTTTGGGGTCAAACAGAGAAGTTCGATCAAATCTTCAGAAATACATTGGGCTAACATATGCCCGAAATGAAAATCGTATATTCTCATTTATTCAAAAATATTTATGCCGATCAAATAAAGTATTAGGCGCCCGTTACCAGGCCTTGTAGAAACACAGGAAAAATTGGGCCAAACGGACACAGTCGATCAAATCTCTAAAAATCCGTGGTAACATACACTGAAAATAGCGAAAATCATAAATTCTCATTTATCGCGAAAAATAGTGATGCCAAATCAGCGAAATGTTAGGGCTCTCGTCACCCGGCCCCGCAGGCTAAAGCAAAAGCTAAAATTTGGGACCAAACAGAGGCGGTCGATCGTTCTCGAGAAATCCGTGGGCTAAATCGCGAAAATCGTAAATTCTCATTTATGCGAAAAATAGTGATGCTGATCAAATAAAGTGATAGGGCGCTCGTCACCAGGCTTTGCAGGTTGTAACAACAATAATTTGGGGCCAAACGGAGACAGTCGATCAAATCTCAATCCGTGGCTAACATACACCGAAAATCGCAAAAATAGTAAATTCTCATTTATGCGAAAAATAGTGATGCTGATCAAACGAAATGATAGGGCACTCGTCAACAGGCCTTCCAGGATGCGCACAGCAATAATTTGGGGCTAAACGGAGACGGTCGATCAAATCTTCAGAAATCCGTGGACTAACATACACCGAAAATTGCGAAAATCGTAAATTCTTATTTATGCGAAAAATAGTGATGATGATCAAACGAAATGATAGGGCATTCTTCACCAGGCCTTGCAGGCTGCCTGATAAAGTTTGAGACCAAACGGAGAGGGTCAGTCAAATCTCCAGAAATCCGTGGGCTAAATCGCGAAAATCGTAAATTCTCATTTATGCGAAAAATAGTGATGCCGATCAAACGAAATGATAGGGCATTCGTCACCAGGCCTTGTAGGCTTCCCTCAGCAAAAATTTGAATTAACGGAGACGGTCTATCAAATCTCCAAAAATCCGTGGGCTAACATACACCGAAAATCGCGACAATCGTAAATTCTCATTTATTCGAAAAATTGTTATGCCGATCAAATAAAGTGAGATGGCGCCCGTTTCCAAACCTTGTAGGCTGCCCGCAGGAAAATTTTGGGGCCAAGCGGAGACGGGTCGATCAAATCTCCAAAAAATCCGTATGCTAACATACACCGAAAATCATGAAGAAAATTGAAATTTCTCATTTATGCGAAAAATAGTGATGCCGATCAAATAAAGTGATAGGGCGCCCGTTGCCAGGAATTGTAAGCTGCCCACAGAAAAAATTTGGGGCCAAACAGAGACGATTGATCAAATCTTCAAAAATCTGTGGATAACATACACGAAGAAATAAGCGAAAATCGTAAATTCTAATTTATGAAAAAATAGTTATGCCAATCAAGCAGAAATGATAGGGCACTCGTCACCATGCCTTGCAGGCTGCACAGAAAAAATTTTGGGGCTAAACAGAGATGGTCGATCAATTCTCAAAAATCTGTGGGCTAACATACACCGAAAATCGCGAAAATCGTAAATTCTCTTATATGAAAAATAGTGATCTTCGATCAAATAAAGTGATATGGCGCTCGTCACCAGGCCTTATGGGCTGCCCACCCATAAAAATTTAGGGTCAAACGGAGATAGTGATCAAATCTTCAGAAATTCGTGGGCTAACATACACCCGAAAATCGCGAAAATCGTAAATTCTAATTTATGCGAAAAATAGTGATGCTGATCAAAAATGAAAGGGCGCTTGTCACCAAGCCTTGCAGGCTGCGCACAGCAATAATTTGGGGCCGTACTGAGACGGTCGATCAAATTTCCAGAAATCCGTGGGCTAACATACACCGAAAATTGCGAAAATCGTAAATTTCAATTTATGCGAAAAATAGTGATGCTTATCAAACGATAGTAGGGCTCTCGTCACCAGGCCTTACAGGCTGCGCACAACAACAATTTGGGGCCAAGCAGGCAGTCGATCAAATCTCCAAAAATCCGTAGGCTAACTTACGCCCAAAAATATGAAAATCATAATTTTCCATTTATGCGAAAAATAGTGATGCTGATCAAACGAAATGATATGGGCGCTCGTCACAGGCCTTGCAGGTTGCACAACAATAAATTGGGGCCAAACGGGCAGTCGATCAAATCTCCAGAAATCCGTGGGCGTTGAAAATCGTAAATTCTCATTTATTTGAAAAATAGTTATGCCGATCAAATAAAGTGATATGGTGCTCCAATCACACTGACCCATGAAACTTCACAGCAAAAATTTGGGGCCAAACGGAGGCGGTCAATCAAATCTCCAGATATCCGGAGCGCTTCATACACCGAAAATAGCGAAAATCGTAAATTCTCATTTATGCGAAAAATAGTGATGCTGATCAAACGAAATGAATAGGTCGCTCATCACCAGGCCTTACAGGCTGCGCACAGCAAAAATTTAGGGCCAAACGGAGACAGTCGATCAAATCTTCAGAAATCTTTAGGCTAACATACACTGAACATCGAAAATCATAGAATTCTCATTTATGCGAAAAATAGTGATGCTGATCAAACGAAATGATAGTGCGTTCGTCACCAGGCCTTGTAGGCTGCGTACAGCAATAATTTGGGGCAGTACTGGAACGGCCGATCAAATCTTCAAAAATCCGTGGGCAATACACAGAAAATAGCGAAAATCATAAATTCTAATTTATGAAAAAGAGTATACCGATCAAACGAAAGTGATAGGCGCTCGTCACCCGGCCCGCCTGAGCTGCGCACATAAAATTTAGGCCAAGCGGAGACGTTCGATCAAATCTCAAAAATCTGTGGGCTTACATACACCGAAAATCGCGAAAATCGTAAATTCTCATTTATGCGAAAAATAGTGATGCTGATCAAATAAAGTGAAGACGCTCGTCACCACGCCTTTTGACTGCCTAGCAAAAATTTGGGGCACACAGAGACGGTGATCAAATCTCCAAGAAATCCGTGAGCTAACATACACGAAAATAGCGAAAATGCGTAAATTTTCATTTATTCGAAAAATAGTTATGTCTATCAAATAAAGTAGGGCTCCCGTTTCTAGGCCTTGTAGGCTGCCCAAAGGAAAATTTTAGGGCCACACTACGGAGACGGTCGATCAAATCTCCAGAAATCCGTGAGCTAACATACACCGAAAATTGCGAAAATCATAAATTTTCATTTCTTCAAAAATAGTAATACCGATCAAATAAAGTGATAGGGCGCCCATTTCTAGGCCTTGTAGGCTGCCCAAAGGAAAATTTTGGGGCCAAAGTGGGACAGTCGATCAAATCTCCAAAAATACGACAGGCTCAACATACACCGAAAATGCATGAAAATCATAAATTCTCATTTATGCGAAAAATAGTTATGCTGATCAAATGAAATGATAGTGCGTTCGTCACCAGGCCTTGCAGGCTGCGTACAGCAATAATTTGGGGCCGCACGGAGGCGGTCGATCAAATCTTCAGAAATCTGTGGGCTAACCTTACACAAAATTACGAAAATCATAAATTCTCATTTATTCAAAAATAAGTTATACCGATCAAATAAAGTATTAGGGCGCCCGTTTCTAGACCTTAGGCTACCCATAGGAAAATTTTGGGGCCAAACAGAGACGGTCGATCAAATCTCCCAAATCCGTGGGCTAACATACACACCGAAAATTGCGAAAATCATCGTTCTCATTTATGAGAAAAATAGTTATGCCTATCAAACGAAATGAGAGCGAGCTCGTCACCAGGCCTTGCAGGCTACGCACAGAAAAAATTTGGGGCCAAACGGAGACGGTCGATCAAATCTCCAGAAACCGTGGCTAACATACACCGAAAATCGTGAAAATCGTAAATTCTCATTTATTCAAAAAATTATTATGCCAAACAAATAAAGTGATAGGGCGCCCGTTTCTAGGCCTTGCAGGCTGCACTTTCAGAAAAAATTTAAGGGGCCAAGAGCAGGAGACAGAAAGTCGATCAAATCTCCAGAAACCGTGGCTAACATACACCGAAAATCGCGAAAATCATGGAATTCTCTTTATGTGAAAAATAGTGATGCTGATCAAACGGAAATGATAGGGCGCTCGTCTGCCAGGACTTGCAGGCTACGCATAACAATAATTTGGGGCCAAACGGAGATGGTCGATCAAATCTCCAGAAATCCGTGGGCTAACATACACCGAATAGCGAAATCAAGTAGATTCTCATTTCTTCAAAAAATAGTTGTATCGATCAAATAAAGTGATAGGGGCCCGTTTCCAGGACTTGTAGGCTGCACAGGAAAATTTTGAGGTCAAACGGAGACGGTCGATCCGTCTCAAATACATTTAACATACATCAATCGCGAAAATCGTAAATTCTCATTTATGCGAAAAATAGTGATGCTGATCAAACGAAATGACAAAGCTCTCATCACCAGGACTTGCAGGCTGCGCATAACAATAATTTGGGGCCAAATGGAGATGGTCGATCAAATCTCGAGGAAATCCGTAGGCAATACACCAAAAATAGCGAAAAATCGTAGATTCTCATTTCTTTAAAAAATAGTTGTGTCGATCAAATAAAGTGATAGGGGACCCGTTTCCAGGAATTGTAGGCTGCCCACAGGAAAATTTTGGGGTCAAACGGAGACGGTCGATCAAATCTCCAAAAATATGTGGGCTAACATACATCAATCTCGAAAATCGTAAATTCTCATTTATGCGAAAAATAGTAGCTGATCAAACGAAATTATAGGGCGCTCGTCACAGGCCCGCAGGCTACCCACAGCAAAATTTGGGGCCAAACGGAGACAGTCGATCCAAATCTCCAGGAATCGGAAGTAGGCTAACACATACACGAAAATAAGCGAAAATGAAATGAAATTCTCATTTATGCAAAAAATAGTGATGCTGATCAAACGAAATGATAGAGGCCTCATCACAGGCCTTGAAGGCTGCACAGCAAAAATTTGGGGGCCAAACAGAGACGGTCGATCAAATCTTATAAATCTGTGGGCTAACATACACCGAAAATCGCGAAAATCATAGAATTCTCATTTATGCGAAAAATAGTGATGTTGATCAAACAAAATGATAGTGCGTTCGTCACCAGGCCTTGCAGGCTGCGTACAACAATAATTTGGGGCAGTACTGAGACGGTCGATCAAATCTTCAAAAATCCATTGTTAATACATGAAAAAAGCGAAAATCATAAATTCTAATTTTTGAGAAAAAGAGTTATACCGATCAAACGAAGTGATAGGCGCTCGTCACCGGTACTTGCAGGCTGCGCACCAAGAAAAATTTGGTACCAAACGGAGATGTTCGATCAATCTCCAAATGTGAGCTTACATGCACAGCTCCTTGAAAATCGTAAATTCTCATTTATGCGAAAAATGATGATGCTGATCAAATGAAGTGAGGGCGCTTTCGTCACCACGCCTTGTAGGCGCCATAGCAAAAATTTGGGGCCACACGGGACGGTCGATCAAATCTCCAGAAATCCGTGAGCTAACATACACCACCGAAAATAGCGAAAATCATAAATTTTCATTTTATTCGAAAAGCAGATTATGTCTATCAAATAAAGTGATAGGGCTCCCTTACCAGGCCTTGTAGCCTATGCACAGCTAAAATTTAGAGTTTAACGGAGACGGTCAATCAAATCTTCAGAAATCTGTGGGCTAACATACACGAAAATTACGAAAATCATAAATTCTCATTTCTTCAAAAATAGTTATGCCGATCAAATAAAGTGATAGGGCGCCCATTTCTAGGCTTTGTAGGCTGCCCAAAGGAAAATTTTGGGGCCAAACGGAGACAGTCGATCAAATCTCCGTAAATCTGTGGGCTAACATACACGAAAATCGCGAAAATCATAAATTCATTTTATGCGAAAAATAGTGATGCTGATCAAACGAAATGATAGTGCGTTCGTCACCAGGCCTTGCAGGCTGCGTACAGCAATAATTTGGGGCAGTACTGAGACGGTCGATCAAATCTACAGAAATCCGTGGGCTAACATACACCGAAAATTGCGAAAATCGTAAATTCTCATTTTATTGAAAAATTGTTATGCCCATCAAATAAAGCATTGAAAGCATCGTTAAGCTGTCGACATTCTGCCACATTTTGGCTAACAGAACATTATTCAAATACAAATGATTAACATACTCAGAAAATAGACAGTAAAATAAAATCTGTTTATTCAAAAAACCATTTTCTCGATCAAATAAAGTGATAGGGCGCCCATTTCTGAAGCCTTGTAGGCTACCCAAAGGAAAATTTTAGGGCCAAACGGCGGCGGTCGATCAAATCTCCAAAAATCCATTAGGCTAACATACACCGAAAATAGCGAAAATAGTAAATTCTCATTTATGAGAAAATAGTTTATGCCTATCAAACGAAATGATAGGGAGCTCGTCACCAGGCGCACGATTTACGCACAGAAAAATTTGGGGCCAAGCGGAGGCGGTCGATCAAATCTCCGAAGCCGTGGCTAACATACACCGAAAATCGTGAAAATCATAGAATTCTCATTTATTCAAAAATTATTATGCCCGAACAAATAAAGTGATAGGACGCTCGTTTCTAGGCCTTGTAGGCTGCCCACAGGAAAAATTTTGGGCCAAACGGGAGACGGTCTATCAAATCACCAGAAATCCGTGGGCTAACATACACGAAAATAAGCGAAAATCGTAATTCTCATTTATTCAAAAAATAGTTATGCGATCAAATAAAGTGATAGGGCGCCCGTTACCATTCCTGGTAGGCTTCCCACAGGTAAATTTTGGGGCCAAACGGAGACAGTCGATCAAATCTCAAAAATCCGTGGGCTAACATACACACCGAAAATAGCGAAAATCATAAATTCTCATTTATGAGAAAAATAGTTATGCCTATCAAACGAAATGATAGGGCGCTCATCACCAGGCCTTGCAGGCTGCACAGAGCAAAAATTTGGGGCCAAACGGAGACGGTCGATCAAATCTCCAGAAACCCGTGGCTAACATACACGAAAATGTGTCGTAAATTCTTTATGTGAAAAATAGTGATGCTGATCAAACGGAAATGATAGGGCGCTCGTCACAGGACCCCGCAGGCTACGCAAACAATAATTTAAACGGAGATGGTCGATCAAATCTCCAGAAATCCATTAGGCTAACATACACGAAAATAGCGAAAATGTAGATTCTCATTTCTTCAAAAATAGTTGTGTCGATCAAATAAAGTGATAGGGGCCCGTTTGAGTTTGTAGGCTGCCCCAGGAAAATTTTGAGGTCAAACGGGAGCCATCAAATCAAATCTCCAAAAATCTGTGGGCTAACATACATGAAAAATCCTTGAAAATCATAAATTCTCATTTATGCAAAAAAATAGTGACTGATCAAACGAAATTTTAGGGCGCTCGTCACCAGGCCTGAGCCCCAGCAAAAATTTGGGGCCAAACGGAGACGGTGATCAAATCTCCAGAAATCCGTGGGCTAACACGTACACCGAAAATAGCAAAAATCGTAAATTCTCATTTATGCAAAAAATAGTGATGCTGATCAAACGAAATGAATAGACTCATCACCAGGCCTTGCAGGCTGTAAAGCAAAAATTTGGGCAAACGGAGACAGTCGATCAAATCTCTAGATATTCGTGGGCTAACATACACGAAAATCACTTGAAATCGTAGATTCTCATTTCTTCAAGCTAGTTGTGTCAGTCAAATAAAGTGATAGGGGTCCGTTTCAGGACGTAGGTAGCCCACAGGAAAATTTTGGGGTCAAAATACATCGAAAATCGCGAAAATCGTAATTCTCATTTATGCGAAAAATAGTGACGCTGATCAAACGAAATTATAGGGCGCTCGTCACCCGAGGCCCGCAAGCTTTCCACAGCAAAAATTTGGGGCCAAACGGAACGATCGGTCAAATCTCCAGAAATCCGTAGATAACACATACGAAAATAGCGAAAATGTAAATTCTCATTTATGCAAAAAATAGTGATGCTGATCAAACGAAATGATAGGGCTCATCACCGGAGGCCTTGCGGAGCAGCGCACGGCAAGGCTGGGGGCCATACGGAGGCGGTCGATCAATTCTCAAATCAGTGGGCTAACACCGAAAATCGTGAAAATCGTAAATACCAATTTATGCAAAAAATAGTGATGCTTATCAAACGAAATGATAGGGCTCTCGTCACCAGGCCTTACGAATATACAACAACAATTTGGGGCCAAAGCGGAGACAGTCGATCCGTCTCAAAAATCCGTAGGCTAACATACACCAAAAATAGCGAAAATCGTAAATTTTCATTTATGCGAAAAATTAGTTATGCCGATCAGAAGCAAGCCAATGGGCGCTCGTCCACGGGCCTTGCAGGCTGCGCACAACAATAAGTGGGGCCAAACGGAGGCAGTCGATCCGTGCTCCAGAAATCCGTAGGCGTTAGCGAAAATCGTAAATTCTCATTTATTTGAAAAATAGTTATATGATCAAATAAAGTGATATGGTGCTCTTCACCAGGCCCCTTGAGGAATCTTCCCGGCAAAAATTTGGGGCCAAGCGGAGGCGGTCGATCAAATCTCCGAGAAATCAGCGGGCTGCCATACACCGAAAATAGTGAAAATCGTAAATTGTTCTCATTTTATGCGAAAAATAGTGATGCTTGATCAAACGAAATGATAGGGCGCTCATCACCAGGCCTTGCGAAATTTGCGCACAGCAAAAATTTGGGGCCAAACGGAGACGGTCGGTAAATCTTCAGAAATCTTTGGGCTAACATACCGAACATCGCAAAAATCATAAATTTCTCAAACATAGAAAAATAGTGATGCTGATCAAACGGAAATGATAGTGCGTTCGTCACCAGGCCTTGCGAGCTGCGTACAGCAATAATTTGGGGCAATCTTGGGCGGTCGATCAAATCTTCAAAAATCCGTGGGCAATACACCGAAAATAGCGAAAATCGTAAATTCTAATTTATGAAAAAGTTATGCCGATCAAACGATGATAGGGCGCTCGTCACCAGGCCTTGCAGGCTGCGCACAGAAAAAAATTTGGGACCGAACGGAGACGATCGATCATGTCTCCAAAAATCTGTGGGCTTACATACACCGAAAATCGCAAAAATCGTAAATTCTCATTTATGCGAAAAATAGTGATGCTGATCAAATAAAGTGATAGGGCGCTCGTCACCACGCCTTGTAGGCTGCCCACAGCAAAAATTTGGGGACACACGGAGACGGTCGATCAAATCTCCAGAAATCCGTGAGCTAACATACACCGAAAATAGCGAAAATCATAAATTTTCATTTATTCGAAAAATAGTTATGTCTATCAAATAAAGTGATAGGGCTCCCGTTACCTGGCCTTGTAAGCTGCCCACGGCAAAATTTTGGGGTCAAACCGAGAATGTCGATCAAATCTTCAGAAATGTCTGTGTGAGCTAACATACACGAAAATTGCGAAAATCATAAATTCTCATTTTCTTTAAAAAATAGTTATGCCGTCAAATAAAGTGATAGGGCGCCCATTTCTAGGCCTTGTAGGCTACCCAAAGGAAAATTTTGGGGCCAAACGGAGACAGTCGATCAAATCTCCAAAAATACGTAGGCTAACATACACGAAAATCATGAAAATCATAAATTCTCATTTTATGCGAAAATAGTGATGCTGATCAAACGAAATGAATAGGTGCGTTCGTCACCAGGCCTTGCAGGCTGCGTACAACAATAATTTGGGGCAGTACTGAGACGGTCGATCAAATCTTCAAAAATCCGTGGGCAATACACCGAAAATAGCGAAAATCATAAATTCTAATTTTTGAGAAAAAGAGTTATGCCGATCAAACGAAATGATAGGGCGCTCGTCACCAGGCCTTGCAGGCTGCACTGAAAAATTTGTACCAAACGGAGGTGTTCGATCAAATCTCCAAAAATCCTGTGAAGCTCCCATACACATCCTTGAAAATCGTAAATTCTCATTTATGCGAAAAATAGTTGTGTCGATCAAATAAAAAGTGATAGGAGGTCCATTTCCAGGACTTGTAGGTAGCCCACAGGAAAATTTTGAGGTCAAACGGAGCAGTCGATCAAATCTCCAAATGTTAGGCTATCATACATTAGAAAATGTGATAAATGAATTCTATTTATGCGAAAAATAGTGATGCTGATCCAAACGAAATTATAGGCGCTTTCGTCACCGCCCAGGCCCCGCAGAGTAACACCACAGCAAAAATTTAAGTGTTGGCGGGGCAGTCGTCAAATCTAGAAATCCGTGGGCTAACACGTACACCGAAAATAGCGAAAATGCGTAAATTCTCATTTATGCAAAAAATAGTGATGCTGATCAAAAACGAAATGATAGGCGCTCTGTCTGGGCCTTACAGTGTGCAGCAAAGTGGGCCAAACAGGCGGTCGATCAATTCTCAAGAAATCAGTGGGCTAACATGAAAACCCGTGAAAATCGTAAATACCAATTTATGCGAAAAATAGTGAAGCTAATCAAACGAAATGATGGGCTCTCGTCACGGGCCGCCCAAATTTGCCTTATAACAACAATTTGGGCCAAACGGAGACAGTCGATCAAATCTCCAAAAATCCGTGGGCTAACATACACCAAAAATAGCGAAGCTCGTAAATTTTCATTTGTAGAAAAAATAGTGATGCTGATCAGCGAGCTGATGGCGCTCCGTGCCGGGCCTTGCGAGCACTGGCAAATAAATTGGGGCCAAACGGAGACGGACAGTCGATCAAATCTCCAGAAATCCGAGGCGTTATGAAAATCGTAAATTCTCATTTATTTGAAAAATAGTTATGCCGACCAAATAAAGTGATATGGGTACTCTTCACCGGAGCCCCTTGGTATTCCCAACCAAAAATTTGGGGCCAAACGGAGGCAGTCGATCCGTCTACAGAAATCCGCAGGCTAACACATACACAAAATAGTGAAAATCGTAAATTCCTCATTTATGCGAAAAATAACGTGATCTTGATCAAACGAAATGATAGGCGCTCATCACGGGCACTGCAGGCTGCGCAGCAAAAATTTGGGGCCAAGCGAGGAACAGTCGATCAAATCTTTAGAAATCTTTGGGCTAACATACAAGACATCACTAAAATGTAGTTCTCATTTATACGAAAAATAGTGATGCTGATCAAACGGAAATGATAGATCGTTCGTCACCAGGCCTTGCGGAGTTGCGTACAGCAATAATTTGAGGCAGTACTGAGGCAGTGATCAAATCTTCAAAAATCCGTGGGCAATACACCGAAAATAGCGAAAATCGTAAATTCTAATTTATGAGAAAAAGAGTTATGCCGATCAAACGAAATGATAGGGCGCTCGTCACCAGGCCTTGCGAATTTGCGCTGAGAAAAAAATTTGGGACCAAACCGAGGCGTTCGATCAAATCTCCAAAAATCTGTGGGCTTACATACACGAAAGAAATCGCAAAAATCGTAAATTCTCATTTATACGAAAAATAGTGATGCTGATCAAATAAAGTGATAGGGCGCTCGTCTGCCACGCCTTGTAAAGTACCCACAGCAAAAATTTGGGGACTTCACGGAGGCAATTACGATCAAAATCTCAAATCGTGAGCTAACATACACCGAAAATAGAAAATCATAAATTTTCATTTATTCAGAAAAATAGTTATGTCTATCAAGTAAAGTGACAAGTTTCCGTTTCTAGGCCTTGTAGGTTGCCGCGGAAAATTTTGGGCCAAACGGACATGATCGATCAAATTTCCAAAAATATGGCAGGCTAAGCATACATGAAAATGTGAAAATGGCAAATTCTCATTTATTCAGAAATTAGTGATACTGATCAAACGAAATGATAGGGCGACCGTTACCAGGCATTGTAGCCTGCCTACAGCTAAAATTTGGGGACGGAGACGGTCGATCAAATCTCAAAAATCCGTGGGCTAACATACACACGAGAATAGCGAAAATCGTAATTCTTATTTATGCGAAAATTAATTATACCAATCAGTAAGTGATATGGCGCCCGTTTCTAGGCCTTGTAGGCTGCCCGCAGAAAATTTGAGATAACGGAGCGATGGAATCAAATTTCAAAAAATACGTGGACTAACATACACGAAAATCGCGAAAATCGTAAATTCTCCATTTATGCGAAAAATAGTGATGCCGATCAAACGAAATGATAGGAAGCCTCGTCAGCAGGCCCGCAGGCTGCACAGCCAAAATTTTGGACCGAACAGAGAGCGGTCAATCAATTCTCGAGAAATCCGTGGGCTAACATACACAGAAAATAGCGAAAATCGTAAATTCTCATTTATCACGAAAAATGGTGATGCTGATCAAATAAAGTGATAGGCGCTCGTCACCAGGCCTTGGAGGATGCGCACAACAATAAATTAGGGCCAAACGGAGACGGTCGATCAAATCTCCGAGAGATCTGGGCTAACAGCCACCTAAAATCGCGAAAATCATAAATTCTCATTTATTCGAAAAATAGTTATGCCGATCAAATAAAGTGATAGGGCGCCCGTCACCAGGCCTTGTAGGCTGCCCACAGAAAAAATTTAATCGCGAAAATCATAAATTCTCATTTATTCGAAAAATAGTTATGCCGATCAAATAAAGTGATAGGGCGCCCGTCACCAGGCCTTGTAGGCTGCCCACAGAAAAAATTTGGGGCCAAACGGAGACGGTCGATCAAATCTCCAAAAATCCGTGGGCTAACATTCACAGAAAATCGCAAAAATCGTAAATTCTCATTAAAGCGAAAAATAGTGATGCTGATCTAATAAAGTGATAGTGCGCTCGTCGCCAGGCCTTGGAGGCTGCCCTAAGAAAAAATTTGAGGCCAAACTGAGACGGTCGATCAAATCTGCAGAAATCCGTGGGCTAACATACACCGAAAATCGCGAAAATCATAAATTCTCATTTATGCGAAAAATAGTGATACTGATCAAACGAACTGATAGGGCGCTCGTCACCAGGCCTTTTAGGCTGCCCACAGCAAAAATTTCGGGCCAAACGGAGACGGTCGATCAAATCTCCAAAAATCCGTGGGCTAACATACACCGAAAATCGCGAAAATCATAAATTCTCATTTATGCCAAAAAATAGTGATGCCGATCAAACGAAATGATAGAGCTCTCGTCACCAGGCCCCGCAGGTTGCGCACAGTCAAAATTTGGGACCGAACGGAGGCGGTCAATCAATTCTCGAGAAATCCGTGGGCTAACATACACTGAAAATTGCGAAAATCGTAAATTCTCATTTATGCGAAAAATAGTGATGCTGATCAAATAAAGTGATAGGGCGCTCGTCACCAAGCCTTGGAGGCTGTGCACAGCAATAATTTGGGGCCAAACGGAGACGGTCGATCAAATCTCCAGAAATCAATGGGCTAACAAACACCGAAAATCGCGAAAATTGTAAATTTTTATTTATTCAAAAAATAGTTATGCCTATCAAATAAAGTGATAGAGCGCCCGTCACCAGGCCTTGTAGGCTGCCCACATTAAAAATTTGGGGCGAAACGGAGACGGTCGATCAAATCTCCAAAAATCCGTGGGCTAACATTAACCGAAAATCGCGAAAATCGTGAATTCTCATTTATGCGAAAAATAGTGATGCCGATCAAGTGAAATGTTAGGGCTCTCGTCACCAGGCCCCGCAGGCTGCGCACAGCCAAAATTTGGGACCAAAAGGAGGCGGTCGATCAATTCTCGAGAAATCCGTGGATTAACATACACCGAAAATTAAGAAAATCGTAAATTCTAATTTATGCGAAAAATAGTGATGCCGATCAAACTAAACGATAGGGCACTCGTCACCAGGCTGCGCACAACTAAAATTTGGGGCCGAACGGAGGCGGTCAATCAATTCTCGAGAAATCCGTGGGCCAACATACTCCGAAAATCACGAAAATTGTAAATTCTCATTTATGCGAAAAATAGTGATGTTGATCAAATAAAATGATAGTGCGCTCGTCACCAGGCCTTTTAGGATGCCCACAGCAAAAAATTGAGGCCAAACGGAGACGGTCGATCAAATCTCGAGAGATCCGTGGGCTAACATACACCGAAAATTGCGAAAATCGTAAATTCTCATTTATGCGAAAAATAGTGATGTCGATCAAACGAAATGACAGGGCTTTCGTCACCAGGACTTGCCGGCTGCGCACAGCAATAATTTGGGGCCAAACGGAGACGGTCGATCAAATCTCCAGAAATCCGTGGGCTAACATATACCAAAAATCGCGAAAATCATAAATTCCCATTTATTCAAAAAATAGTTATGCAGATCAAATAAAGTGATAGGGCACCCGTTACCAGGCCTTGTAGGCTTCCCACAGCAAAAATTTGGGTTCAAACGGAGACGGTCGATCAAATCTCCCGAAATCTGTGGGCTAACATACACCGAAAATCGCGAAAATCGTAAATTCTCATTTATTCGAAAAATAGTGATGCTGATCAAATAAAGTTATAGGGTGCCCGTTACCAGGCCTTGTAGGCTGCCCACAGCAAAAATTTTGGGCCAAACGGAGACAGTCGATGAAATCTCCAGAAATCCGTGGGCTAACATACACCGAAAATCGTGAAAATCGTAAATTTTTATTTATGCGAAAAACAGTGATGCCGATCAAACGAAATGATAGGGCGCTCGTCACTAGGCCTTGCAGGCTGCGCACAGAAAAAATTTGGGGCCAAACGGAGAC
>JACEIK010010096.1:10548-21933 GCA_018107945.1 Datura stramonium
GTTATATCTTAGCCAATTAATTTTAATTCATGACGATATTGATTTATGTATGAGCCTATAAGCATGTTTTTGCGGGCCGTGTCTAGCACCGAGCAGTCCGGCGTTCAAAGGACTACATCGGTGTCTCATAACCACGTGCCACCATAGGTTCTAATGTTATATGTTGTATTGATAATGATCCCTTAAAATATGATATCACGTCTAATGCACAGATTTATTTACTTGACCGATGGCGACATTTTTGTGCATAACGGATGAGAATCGTCCTTGGTGGTCGATGTTAAATCTAGGAAAGATGAGGATCCAATTTTGAGGAAGCTGAAGGAGGTGATGCGGAGTCAGAAGGTGGAGGTTTTCTCCTAAGGGGGAGATAGTGTGTTATGATACCAGGGTCGTCTATATGTCCCAAATGTTGGTGATTTGAGAGTTTGGATATTGCATGAGGCACATGGTACTACATATTCCCTTTATCTAGGATCCACAAAGATGTATCAGGATTTTCAAGAAATCTATTGGTGGGATGGTATGAAGAAGGATATTGCAGAATTAGTAGCCAAATGTCCCAGCTGTCAACAAGTGAAGGTTGAACATCAAAGGTCGGGAGGCGTACTTCAAGATATCAGCATCCCCACTTGGAAGTGGGAGGAGATTAATATGGATTTCATTATAGGTCTACCCCGTACTCCCCGGCAGTACGACTCCATTTGGGTGGTGGTCGACAGGTTAACCATGGTTGCACACTTTCTACCGATCAAGACCACGGATTCAATAGATGATTATGCTAAGTTGTATATTTGGGAGTTGGTTCGACTTCATGGAGTGCCCTTGTCTATTATTTCATATCGAGGCACTTAGTTTACCTCGCAATTCTGGCATTCTTTTCAAAAAGGACTTGGGACGCAAGTTAAACTCAATACAGCATTCCATCCGCAAATAGACGGCCAGTCAGAATTAACCATTCTGACCCTCGAGGATATGTTGAGGGCATGTGTTATTGATTTCAAAGGTAGTTAGGATGATCATTTGCCCTTAATCGAGTTTGCCTATAATAACAGTTATCACTTTAGTATCCAGATGGCACCGTTCGAGGATCTTTACGGGCGAAGATGTAGATCGCCCATCGGTTGGTTTGAGGTTGGCGAGGCAGCCATGATAGGACCAAATTCGGTTCATGAAGCCATGGTAAATGTCCAGTTGATAAGGGACTGGTTAAAAATGCTCAGAGTCATCAGAAATCGTACGCTGATGTAAGGAGAAGGAATGTGGAGTTTGATGTGGACGATTGGGTATTTCTAAAGGTATCTCCCATGAAGGGAGTCATGTGGTTCGGAAAGAAAGGGAAACTCAGTCCCCCCTATGTTGGTCCCTATCGGATTGTGAGAAGAGTTGGTAAGGTGGCATATGATTTGGACTTTCCATCGGAGTTATCTTCATTTCATCCCATCTTTCATCTATCGCTTTTGAAAAAGTGTTTGGATGATCCAGCCTTGGTAGTCCTGGTAGACAGCATTAGGGTAAAAGACAGCCTCAGTTATGAAGAAATTCCCATTGAAATCTTGGATCGTCAGATTCAGAGGCTGAGGAACAAAGAAGTAGCTTCAGTTAAAGTACTATGAAGAAATTACCATGTTGAAGTAGCTACATGGGAAGTCGAAGCGGATATGATGGCTAGATAACCACACATGTTCTCTACCGGCTTAGTTTCCGCTTGAGGTATTAGTTTCGCCCTAAACCTCTAATCAGTTTTTCATGTTCAGTTCATGCGTACAACTTTGTTTTCTGATATGGTATACATATGAGATGTCTGAATTCAGTTCAGTTATGTAGTTTATTTTGGAGGTAGTCAATCCGTCAGTTTCGACTTAAATGATCAGTAATTGCATATGATGATTGCTTGTTTTTGAGTTTTCTGCATGTTTCTAACATTCGAGGATGAATGTTCCCAAGGGAGAGATATTATTATACCCCGGGAATCCAAGGATCAGACCTGGGAGTCAAAAGAAGAAAAGCTAAAAATTCACATCAAGTTGCAGGACGACTCGTGAGGTGGGTCGTGAGGAGTGACCCCGAGTCGTGATGTGACTCGTGGTTAGCAGGCTAGGCAAGCTCAAGTTGAGGAGGCCACAGGCCTTACCATGAGTCGTGGTCAGACCTCACGACTCTTGAGGTCACCTGTGGTCTGCATTGGAGGGTTGTCAAGGCTTTGAGGCAGTAGGGGTCATGGTTGGTGACCACAAGTCGCGGTCAGCCACCACGATTCATAGGGTCACTCGTGGTGTCCCCCTGAGTGTTTTGGGCAGTGAACTTCACGGGTCCTAGCCACGAGTCTTGCCCCTTAGAAACGACTCGTGAGGTCCCTCGTTAGGGGCCCTGGCAGTGTTTTTCCTGCATTTTAAGAAGGGGTGTTTTTGTAATTCCTAAGTTCCTAAGGCCTAAACTACATTGTTTTGTGTATTTTTCTGAGTGTAATAAGATGGGTTAAGTCCCTAATGCATAACCATTCCTATGCAAGATCTTTTAAAGAGGTTGTAGGGAGATTCAAGGTCTTCTTCTCTAAGTTTTCATCAATTTCTTTGTGGGTTTTCAAGGAACTTCTAAATCAGTCCATTCCGTGGTATGTAGGGTTTAGAATAGATGCCTTCTTCCGCATCCATGCCCAAATTTCGATTTAAACCATGAATTCTTCTAGTCAAGTTTTATGGGATTTTATCCAAATGCATGAAAATGTGATTTCTCTCTATGGGTATGATTTAATTGAGCTATGATTATTGAATTATGGATCATGGGCAGGTTTTATATTATTTTCTTCGAAAATCATGTTTTAATCTTTTAAATCTAAATTTCCCACTTAATGAAAGAATACTCTATATTGTGAGTTTATTGATGATGGAAAAGCATAAATTCCAAGTTCCCATGTTTATGAGCATATTTTGAAAGACATGAGTATGGTAAAGTATTGGGCAATGCCCACATGATGAAGAATGATTTACAATTTATGAAATGGATGACATGATTTATCGATTTATGATGTTGGCCGATGAAAAGGGTCTTTTATTCTTGGATAATCATGTTTTAAAGGGGATCAATGATGATAAATGTTATATCTTAGCCAATGAATTTTAATGCATGACGATATTGATTTACGTATGAGCCATATGCATGTTTTTGGGAGCCGTGTCTAGCAACGAGCAGCCTGGCATTCAAAGGACTACGCCGGTGTCTCATAACCATGTGCCACTGTGGGTTCTAATGTTATTTGTTGTATTGATAATGGTCCCCTCAAATGTGATATCACGTTTAATGCACGACCCTCGCCTGGCAAACCAGGGTCGGCTCTGCCCACTTGAGCGAGATAGTTGGGGCATAATGAAATGCTCTACCATGATGGTGTCGGTCATGATGAATCCTCTCATTATTCTGCATGTTTTATGCATTGATATATGATGATGATGAATGATTTATGAATGATTTGAATACGTTTGTGGGTTTTCAAGGAACTTCTAAATCAGTCCATTCCGTGGTATGTAGGGTTTAGAATAGATGCCTTCTTCCGCATCCATGCCCAAATTTCGATTTAAACCATGAATTCTTCTAGTCAAGTTTTATGGGATTTTATCCAAATGCATGAAAATGTGATTTCTCTCTATGGGTATGATTTAATTGAGCTATTATTATTGAATTATGGATCATGGGCAGGTTTTATATTATTTTCTTTGAATTATGATGAATCAAAACATACAATTATGATGATGAATGATTTATGAATGATTTGAATACGTTTTCTTACGAAGTTTATGATACAAGCATGATGTCGTTCTCCTATGTCTATTTATGAGTTTTACTTTACTTTTAAATGTCCGTTTTACTTACCTTGCATACTCAATACATTCCACATTCTGACTGCATACTTTCTATGTCGTATCATTTCATGATATTGGGTCCGGATCTCAGGCTCATCCTCATCCTTAGACCATCTCAGTTTACACTCTCAGCTTATTGGTGAGTCCTCATATTTCGAGGGCCGTTTGACGGACTTTTATGTTATGTTGTATTTCAGTATTATTCAGGTTAGTTGGGGATGTTGTCCCATCAACCCATCATATGTAGTAGAGTCTTTTAGACTAGTATGTAGAACTCAGCTTATGTGTATGTCTAGTATTTTCTGATCTTATGCTATGGTTACGTTTTCGCTATGTTTTATATTTAGCATTTTGCTTATTTAAATGAGATTAGCTGTATGCATGTTCCATGGGTCGACTTGGAGTCTCTCGGGGTCCCTTGTCCCGTGTCTACTATCTGTGTGTAAGTTCGGCTCATGACAAGGACTCACCACTCCGAGAAGATACTAACTATGGAAAGCTATCTAAGAACGGAGCTGAAGTTGTGAGCCGGGTCCTGTATCATGAAACGATACAACATAGAAAGTATGCGATCAGTACGTGGAATGTTCCGAGTATGCAAGATAAGTAAAACCGCTTAAGTAAAATAAATCATTTAAAACATTTCATAACATATCATAAGCTTTCAAGCATAAGTAGATGGGCTACAAACATTCATTCTGAAATTGCAATATTATCATAACATGACCATTCATTCTTTTATAACATCATGACTGAATTGAATGACTCTAGCTGAAACATAACATTTATATTAAAGCTGAACAATGAGTCAAACCTTTCTTTTAGAACATGCATAGGTAAGATAAGTTCCATGAGTAACGAATATGCAAATCTGAATAGTATAGACAGTGGGAGACTCGTCACTTCACCGACATACCACGATAGAGCTTACGTGGTCTCAACTATCGCACTCAAGTGGGTAGAGCCGTCCATTACCTTGCCAAGGCGATGGACGATACCATGATGTCGATATCAAGCTCAAGAGCCAATCGGGCCAGGGATAGCTCACAGGATAGGTCCCAATATTATAATAGCATCAACCTACATTGGCACGTAGTTATGGGGCATAGGGTGATCGATCCTTAACCCGCTCAGTGCTAGACTCTTATCCCAAAAACATGCAATGCTCTACATCGTATATAACAAAGCTCAACATCATCTATTGACGAAGCTCAAGATGAAATCATGCATAACTCAACATCGTACAAAATGAAACTCAATATTGTCTATTGACAAAGCTCATTAATGAAATCATGCATAGACTCGACATCATGTGAAAATGAAGCTCGACATTGTCCCTTGACAAAGCTCAATAATGACATACATCTCAATTATGAATTTATGCATATGAGGAGCTTTATTTTGAAACATACCACAAGCTCAAGTATAAGTAGGAGCATCTACTCCAAATCATACGGTAAGCTATATGTAGGAATAGTTAACTCAACATACCACAAACTAGAAATTCTGAAATTTGGGAGATTTCGCTCCAAACAATGTGGTAAGCTTATTTCAGTAAAATCATCATTTTAAGTCAATATGTGGGCATTGCCCAAAGCTTTTATCATACTTGGATCTACTCAATTCATTTTGAAAACAACTTCATAATCATGGGTAGCTTTAGAAACATGTCTTTCATCATCAAATCTCATCATCATCACACATTCATCATCATTCACCTCTTTTATGAACTTTTCATCCACGGGCATTTAAATTTCATAACTTAGAAAATATGATTTGTATTGAAAACAATTTAAAATCTACCCAAGCTTCACAATTCATCAATATAAATAGAATCTAATCATGCCCATGTATATAGATTGAAGAATTATGCAATTGGGTAAAAACCACATACTTGACCATAGGAGATTTATCATGATTTGATAGAAATTGGGCATGGGTGTGGAAGGAGACACCCACTCATAACCTTACATACCTGGGAGGGATGATTTTAACACTTATCTAATTGCCCAAGATGAGATTCCAATGGAAACCTTCAAAACTTACTCTAAATCCTCCCTTCAAGCTCTCAAGTTTGCATGCATGGAATAAACTAGCTTAGAATAGGTTTTCCCCTTAAAACCCTGTAAAACGTGCCTTAAACGACGTAGTATAGGACTTAGAAACTTTGGAATTATGAAAAGACCCTTACTGAATTCGCAGGAAAAAACTGCCAGGTGGTCCTAATGGATGACCTAACGGATCGCCACTGGGGGGGGAAACGACTCGTCATGTTTCTTGTTGAGTCCACTGCCTGCCTGACTCCTGGGATCGTAACGACTGGCCAAACGACTCGTTACCTGACCCAAAAGTCATGGTCAGCTTCCATCAAGTACACTGGTGACCTCTTCAATTTATTCTTCACCCTCACCCCACGGCTGACTTGACGACTCGTGGTGACTGACCACGAGTCGTTCCCACGCCCGTGGGGACCCCTGCACTTCTATTCCTCCAGGCCTCCCCACGAGTCCTCCAATGATTCGTCCTGCAACTGAAGCACAAATTTCTAGTTTTTCCCCATTTTAAATTTCCGGGTCCGATCCTTGGGATCCCGGGGTATAACAATAATCCTTCTTGGGAACATTCTTCCTCAAATTTTAGAAACACACAAAAACTAAGAAACATGCAATCATCATATGCCAACACTGATCATTTAAACAGATAACTGGCGGAATGACTACCTTCAAAAGGAACTACATAGCTGAACCGAATTCAGACATCACATGCATCTATCATAAAGTAAAGCAATTAGGGCCACTGGAGTTAGCCAAATTTCAACACTTCTGGATCATCTGGGCACCCTGCGTCACTTGTAGCCCCCGAGTGTTAGTCAAATTTCTTTGCTCTAAAACCTCTCTGGCGCCCAACCCCATCTATAGCACCAGAATTTTGGGAAATTTCTCTAAGTCTAGGATGCTTCTGGGGCTCTATGCCATCCAGCTCCCTAAAGTTTTGTGTCACGACCCGAACATAGACCCGGATCGTAACACGTGACAAGGAACCCCGAGAGGCTCCAAGTCGACCCATGGCATAAGCATACATCTAACTTCATTCACATTAAGCGAAAGACTGAACACAAGACATAGCAAAAAAATAAACATAACATAACATATCATAACATAGGGAGTCACTAGACATACACGCTAGCTGAGTACTACATACTATCTGAATGCCTCTACTGCATATGATGGGTATATGGGACAACACCCCCAACTAACCTGGACAAGTACTGAAATATAAAATAGCATAAATGTCTATCAAATGGCCCTCGGAACATGAGGACTCACCAATAAGCTGAAAGTGAACTCTGAGATGATCTATGGATAAGGGTGAGCTTGAGAGTCGGGTCCTGTATCATGAAATGATACAATATCGAAAGTATGTGATTAGTACGTGGAATGCACCGATTATGCAAGTAAGTAAAACGGACATTTAAAATACATGAAAACTCATAAAACATCATAAGAGTGGGACATCATGCTTATATCATAAACATCATAACATAATGTAAAGCTCAAGGTTTTCAAATCATTTGTAAGCCGTTCATCATCATGATCATAAGAAAAACTTTATCAAATCATCCCTTAAGCCAACATCATAAACATAACAGTTCACAAAACATGCAAAACAGTGGGAGGACTTGTCATAACCGACACCATCATGGTAGAGCCTTTCATGATGCCCGAACTATCTCACTCAAGTGGGTAGATTGGCCCCTGGCTTTCCAGGAAAGGGACATGCATTATTTGATATCACGAAAGAGGGGATCATTATCATTGCAATGTATCATTATAAACCCACGGTGGCACGTGGTTATGAGACATCGGTGTAGTCCTTTGAATGTCGGGCTGCTCGGTGCTAGACACGGCTACCCATTAAAACATGACTAGCCAAGAATCAAAGGCCCTTTAGTCGGCCAACATCGTAAATCGATAAAACATGAGATCCATTTCATAAACCGTAAACCATTCATCATCATGTGGGCATTTCCCAATACTTTACCATGCTTTACAATACTCAATTCATTTTAAAATGTTCTTATAAACATGAGTAACTTGAAAACATGCTTTTTATCATCAATAGTTCATAAATCACAAGGCCCCTGCATACTTGAAGATCATGCATGTAACATGTAAATCATCAAATCATGTTGAGTTTTTGAATAAATCCATATTTCAAATCATAGATCATGTTGGGTTTGTAAATATCAACAATTGAAGAGAAGATCATAAATCGATTCATCATAGATCATGCATTATTAGGCTTAATTGAGTGAAAATCGAAATCAATGATTTTATAATCGAAAATAGTTGTAAAATCTAATCAAAATCCATAAAAATATGATGTGAATCATGAATCATAAAAGCCCATTAGCAAATCATTAGCTTTTCACAATATTGAATTCAAAACCCCATGAGATTTTTGATAGATTTTCATAAATTAATAGAGAATGGGCACGAGTATGAACGGAAACACCCATTTCATAACCCTACATACCTGGGTAAGATCAGATTCTAAAGTTCTTGAATGCCCAAGGATGAATTGATATGGAAAGCTTAAGCTTGATCTCTCTAGGATTCTCTTAGTTTGCATGCATGGGAATGGCTTAAGAAAAAGGAACTTAACCTATCTTATTATGCCCTGAAAATTACATGAAACGACGTAGTTTAGGGCCTTAGAGCACAGAAAGGTCGAAAATATCCTTAATGAATTCAGCCTGAATATTTGCACAGGTCAAACCAACAAATGTACCAACGAGTAGTTGGAAGCTACCACGACTCGTGGTATGGCCCGTCATATACACTGCCCTGGCCCTACTTCTGGAATCATACCACGACTTGACAGGATGACTCATCCTTTGATCTGACAAACCATTGGTTCGGTCGTTGCTTGCCTTCTGAATACCCTAAGCCTTTCCTCACAACTAGCCTCACCATGACTTGTTGTTTCCTCCAAAGAGTCGTGGTACCCACCGTTAAGTCCACTAGAGATTCTAACAACTTAGACAATGATTGGTGACAACGAGTCGTCATTACTCATGACAGGTTATTGGATGACCCATTACTTCCCCAACTGCCCAGGTTAGTGCTACCCATGAGTACAAACGATGACTCATTGTTTCAAGCAACGATTTGTTACTCCACCCGTTATATCCACTAGCACCCAGACTCCTGAAACCACGACTGGCTCAAACAGTTTGTTGGTTGGACCAACGATCCGTCGAGTCGTCCATCCTGAGCATTTTTCCTAGTTTTTAGCCAACTTCAAATTTTTATACCAGGTCTAATCTTAGGAATTTTCGGGGTATTACATGTTGAGTGAATTATCTTCTGAAGTTTGGGACCTGGCGCCCGAGGCCAGCCATAGCACCAGCTTTGGTTCACCATTCATTGAAGTTTGGGACTTGGCGCCCAACATTAGCCATAGCCCTAGGTCCTTCTTCTCACACTCTCAAATCTTCACACCTTTGGCTAATTTGGGTCCTTTTTCCTTGGTTTCATATTCAAAACAACTAAAACATTGTTAGCTTACAAAACACACAACCACATAAATTTATGCATTTCCTAAGTATCATGAACTCAAAACAAGGTAAAATATGGGGAAAATTATGGAAAATGGGCATAGAAATATTCCCAACATCACTATCTATGGGAAGTACAGCTCATATAGAAGAGGAGAGGAGAGAGTTGGCTAAGGATGTGCATAGACTCTAACACTTAGGAGTTTGGCTCTTAGACTCCGAAGATGGTAGTGTGCTTGTATAGAATGGGGTCGAATCATCTCAAGTGATAGAGGTTAAGGAAAAGCAGGACAGAGATGCCCTCTTGCTTCAGTTAAAGAAAGATGTTTACAAGAAGAACGTGTTGGTTTTTTCACAAGGGGGAGATGAGTTCTATTGTGCTGTGAGTTTACAGCATTTTCTACGCCTAAATCGATTGAACTAGCATGGACTTAGGTGTGTTTATATGGATATGAGGCACTTTTACTTTATTTTCAGGGAAAATAGATTTCAGAGTTGAATTGTGCAAAAGATGGAGAAAACTGCATAAAAGTGGCTTAGTACAGATCTCAATACGAGCCGTGCTGAAAATTATGGAAAGGCCCAGGAGTAAAGTGTGAGGAAAGGACAAGTTACGACTCATGGTACGAGCCAGACCATAGGAGTCGGGGAAAGTTCCAAGAGGAATTGCATAGTCCAAGTGTCTTGGTACGGGTGGAAATAATGAGTTGTGAGACCTACCTAAGACCCGTACCAAGGAACTATGGAAAAGACTAGAAGAATAGAAGACTGGCAGAACTCAAGGTAGTAAAAGGAGTCACGGTGTTACACCCCGTAAGTTCCTAACATTTAGTTGGCCTATTCGTACGTTAGTCAAGAGTTTTAGAGTTCGAAACATATGAGGAAGGGCCAAAAAAATTTTCGAACAAGCACAACATCGAGGTTGCAAGGGAGAAGTCAAGACATGCTGCCATAGAGGGGCAATGTGTCACAGACCCCCTCCCTGCGCGTTGGGCACCGTGGCACAGCCTTAGCTTACCGCATTTGGGTCCATGACATGGAACCAGTGTCCACCGCCCAAGTCTTATATATATTAAGATGATCATTTGATTTATCATATCAAATAAACTGCCCCTCGGCCAGCAAGAGGGAACCACGCAACTTGCACCCAAATTTCTTCCGCTTACGCTACCAAACGCCGTCTAAATCCAAATTAACTTCAGGTATCAAATTATAAGCCTATAGGGAGAATTAATACGAAGTTAGTTTCTTGAAATTCACCCAGCAAATCATAGCTCCGCCGAGTAGAAGTTATCAGCATTTCTCCAAATTAATTCCTAATCAGCCACAGGTATCAAGTAAGCATTTCTCTCTTCTGAACTCTCGTGAAGTTATAGCTTTTCGGCCGTATTCTGCAAAGTTGAAGTATTATTGTATTAGTATCAAATTTTATTGTTTTGGCCGAATTTGGTATTAAAATTAGTCCCTTTTTCTCTTAGTATTACGGCTATAGTAGGAAAGAGCTGTTGAACACAACTGAAACTCGTCAGATAATTGGGACGATCGAGGTATGTAAGGCTTATCCCTTCGGCAAGTTATTCTCATCATAAATGATACAACTTATGTTCTTGAATGGAAACAACGGTTCCTCATGTTTCAAATAGTTGCTATCAGTAGATTGTGATCAAAATCTTGTGGTCAGTTGTTGTTTGTAGACTATGAAAGGATATAGGTTAGATTTACCTGTTAGAAAATGTATATAGATTATATTACAATATCCTTTGTCAAGAAAGATCATTTCAAGTGTGATACAAGTTGTAAGCAATATAGGAACTCATTAGTTTTCAGTATATTGTACTAGTGGAATTGGATGTCTTATGGTCAGGCCTAGACCTTAGAAGCTCGTAGATAGTTATTAGGCCTGAGTTAGAAAGTTGAATAGCACCTTGGTACATTCCACATACTGACCGCATACTCTATGTTGTA
>JACEIK010010098.1:0-39809 GCA_018107945.1 Datura stramonium
TTCTTGCTGAGGTTATGAACTATTGTATTGAAATGTAATTGTTGAATTGCTGGTTTATTTTATCTTTTCTTCCATGGTTTTTCTATTTAATTCTTGTTCTGACTACGTTAATATCTGGCCAATGTTAATGTAAATCCAAAAAGTCCGGTTTCACCCGAGAGGGAAAGAAATTGGAAAGTTGTGAATTAATAGGATATGATTTTTTCTTGGTTTGGGAAAACTGGGAATTGATTTACCTTTAGGATAGAAATATACCTGAAAGTCGTATTAGTCATGTGTGGAATCGGTTTTGTATAGCTAGAACTTGAATTTCTTCTTATCCCCGAAAGTCGTATTAGTCATGTGTGGAATCATTTTTGTATAGCTAGAACTTCTGAATTTCTTCTTCTATACACGCCAATGTAGGCGGAAGGTTCATGATTCTTAAGTTAAGCAATACGAGAGTTTTAATCTGAAGGCATAAGTTCCGACTAGCAACCGGAGAAGAAGATAAACCATGTACATCAATAGTTAGTTTCTTTACATGTTCTTGTAGCCTCAAAGATGCTCACATTCATGTCTGGGACTAACTCCGTATAGATAAAGTAGTTTAGCATAAAAATATATTTTCCAAAATACACAAACTTTTCTTTACACCGTTGTCTTCTATCATGTAGGGTAGTAAATTAACACTTTAAAAAGTTTCACCCCGTATTCCTGCCCTTGGCTCGACATTCCGGTTCTTAAAAGAGCCACTATATTACTTGTACGAATCTCGTATTAATTCTGCGGGCCTACTGCTTTGGCGCCGTTGCGGGGAATAGGCAATTGATAAATTTTGTTTTTTATTAAACGTGTTAGTCGGTTATTTCGACATTTTAGTGTTGGGATAATCCTTGTCTTTAGCCCATTTTGCAGATAAATGTATTCGTTGAACACAGCAAGAGACAAAGGCTTGTATCCATCCTTAGAGCCGAAAGACAAATTTCATCACAACGGAGAGAAGCTCTAGAGAGAAAATTGCAGTTGCTCGTACAAACTATTATGGAGCAAACTACGTAATCCACCAATCGTGCGTACTAGTGCCCGAGGAATTAGCAGCCGTACTGCTCGCGATGTGGAAATCCCACATGATAGTAATGTTACATCTTAGCATCCGCAAAACCTGAGCCAGAGGAACTGAGCTTAAATCGTAATATGGTGCAATTGCTGCACACAAGCTGGCAAATGATGTGTCTCACGAGGATCCACAACAATATATTCAGAATTCTTCTCGAGATAAGACACTTACATCCCCGCTGGAGTGTCAACAGATTACGTCAGTTTACACTTTTCCCATTTTCACTTTTTTGGGAAGAATAAGAGGTGGCTGAGCCGAGCCACCAAACTCTATCACCACATGGGATGATCTTGCAGCAGTTCTCGATCCGATTCTTCTCCCAAGTAAACGCTAGCGTTTAGAAGTTCAAATTCCTAAGTTTTAAACAAAGGGAAGGAGAGAATCAGACGCTTGGGAGAGATTCAAATCATTATTGAGGGACTCGCCCTCATCACTATCAATCAAATGATGTGTTAGTGCACACTTTTGAGTGAGAGGGCTTGAACCCCACACAAAAATTTTATCGATCTCTAAGAATTCGGGGGAAAAGCTTTAGAAAAGACTTACGAGGAGCTTTATTCTTTGCTTAATCGTATTTCGCAGGAAAACCGTGAGTGGAATGCGGACTCTTCAAGGGAGGAGCAAGGAAAGCACTGGAGTCTTGGAAGTGGATGTCTTATACTATCACGTACGTATACCGCCTGCGTAATCAATTAAACACCCACTTCGGCAACATGAACTTGAGTCGGCCTCAAGCCCCAAAGTGAATGCAAAGGCAACAGCATTTGGTGTGAAGTGTGCGTGACAATGAACACTCCACTGAGTGTTGTGGAGCAAATTCAGATTCAGTGAACTTTGTCGGGAATGTACAAAGGAGCAATCACCAGCTAAAGATGGGAATAGCTTACAATTCTAACTGGAGGTTCACCCGAATTTCTCTTGGGGTAGCAACAACCATCGTGTGGGCGTAGTTCGAGTCAGGATGCAATGAATCAAGGAGGGCCACGTAACTATCAGGCACACACAGGAACAACAATGCCTCTCCTCCACCACCATCACCCAAAGCGTTGAGGAGATGTTCAGCCGATAGCCAGCTGCTCACCTTCAAGCTCGACTATGTCAAATTGGCGGGCCGGGTCAAGAACAATCACTTAGCTACCAAGGCAATCGAGTATCAATTTGGCAATTTGCCGGAGCCCAAACACCATGCCTAGAGGAGGACTCCCAGCGATTACGTATCCCAACCCCAAGGTGTAAATGCATGACCACGAGGAGGTTTGCGCTAAAGGAGGTGGAACCTCGGAAGACCATCTCAATGTTTCTGGGATGTTGCGAGAGGGAGCAAGTAATGATGAGGGGAAACACAAAGATGCTAAATCGAAAGACCTCCACCCTTCACTCCTCACATCCATTAAAGAAGCACAAGGAGGAGGCGGTTTCAAGAAATTCATGGAGGTGCTAAACAGGTACACATTAACTTACCTCTGTTGATGTTTTGCAGTGAGTGCCCAAGTATGCAAAATATATTAAGTGACACTGGCCAAATAAAAGCAAAGCATCGAATATGCCACGGTGGTCTCTTACATGAGGAGTGCACTTCCGGATACAAACCGTTGCCCACGAAGCTCAAAGATCCAAGAGCTACAATTCAATTAACAATCTAAAGTAAAGTATCCGAGCTCTCGCTTGTGTGGATTTGGGAACTAGCATTAATTTGATGCTAACTTCGGTATTCAGTTAGGTCTAGGAAGTCCTAGACCTACAATGTTGATTTTGGCAAACTCCCAGACGTCTTTAGCAAGACCGTGATGGTATTGTGGAGGACGTGGGTTATGCGCTTGGCCTAATCTTCCCGTGGATTTTGTTGTGTCGGGACTTTGAGCCGTACGCGAAGTCCCATTTATTTTGGGGACTAATCTTCTTGGCAACCTAGAGCACTTCATAGATGTAGTCAGCAGCTGCCTAACTATGCGAGCACATGACAAGGTGAGGTGTTCGATGTGCGCGTCACCAAGCCCCGCCGTGTACGAGGAACTCTCAAGTGATTAACGTCTTTAGTAACCGAATGCCGCCGTGGACGTTGAGCATCGAGAATTAAAGGGAGAGCCCCCCGATAAAGGTAAGCTTGATGAGGGTGTGGACGCCGTAAGAAACGCTCCGTCACCCTAGCGTAATGGAGCCTAACGACGCTGTGAGCCGAGACTCGCAAACCAGCGCCGCACGGGAGGCAACCCGTGAACTGTAATTGTAAACTCGTACAATAGGAAGAAAAAAGAGAAGAAAAGATTTTTATTTTTATTTAATATTTTGTAGTATAGAGTGTAAATAGAAAAATAAAAATAGTTTGTCTTCAAACGTTGGAATTCTAACCGATTTCGTGTGGTAAGATGTTTTGGCTGTGCTGATCTGAGGAGAAAAATGCTAAGGAATGCAAAGGAGAAAATGAGGTAAGAAAAAATTTTAAGGGCAAATAAATGGAGTCAGCTGATGGTTCCGTGCTCACGGAGGAGGCCTCCGCGTTACCCTCCGTGACACGTTGAAGGTAAAAAATCCGGAATTTTACAAATTCCGTAATGCTCCGCGTTGATGGTTTCGTGTCACGGAGGGCATGCCCGCGTTACCCTCCGTGACACGTTGACGTGTTAATCGTTTCGGGTCACACCGGGCTACCGGGTGACCCGCGTGAAAATCCCACTTTTTAAACCCCAAATCCCCTCATTTCTCCCATTTTCTCACCCTCCGCGACAATACCCCCAAAATCCCCTCCCCCTCAACGTGTCACGGCATTAAGAGTGAAATTCATCAACTTTTCTCGTCGTTATCATCTGATTAAAGGCATGATCTTGAACTCAACTTCAATTTTGAGCTAAAATTTCGATTTCTAGCATGAACTAGGAAGAATCCATGCCCTAGATATAAATTGAGCTTAAATACATTTGAGTTGTTGTTGATTGTTGTTCGTAGTATTGTTGTGATCATATGAACTCGATAATTACATGCTTAATTGAATTTTGAGTGAAATTGTAGCTAGGGTTCGGTTGTGAATTTACAAAAGTTGAATTGAGGATGAATGGTTGAAAAATTGTTGGGTTGTGCATGTTGGGTGAATTGAATCATATGCTTATCGTAAGGTGCTTAAGAAACGATGAAACTATCTGGGGAACGAATCAAGAAATTTACGAACTTATCGAATCACATGAAAATCGGAGATTGCTTAGTTTTGAGTTTGTAGAATATTCTTTATTTTTATCATTTTCTTTGAATAATGCCATGTGATAGAATGATTATCGGAGTAGTATGTTGGAATTAGCCGTACGAAGTCCGAGTAGTACATAGAGGAGATACCGCTCTAATTTAAGAAGGCACGGTACCCTTTATTTGTGTTTTTTTCTTGGTTTAGTTGTTCTAGTTTTTATATCTTTTGTAAATTAGAATAAATGTGATCTTGCCAAATGCATATGTGGAGCTAAAGACTATGAGGGGTACGAGCCTAAAACCCAACCTTAGTCAAAGCTAATTTTGACGCGACCGACATTGGTACTATCTCTGGCTTTCTTTGACAAGGACAATGTCTAGCAAAGGTGACAAGGTGGGCGCTATCAACATCGTCTGGCGAAAAGGTTAAGACTTGTATGTGCTAGCCTCAAAGAAGACTGAATAGCCTCATCGCGCCACGCCGCCAATATGGAACGATGGGTGACCGAGGAAGGAAGAAGTGGTACACCAAACATAAGGAGAACAAATACTTCCCCGTGAGTATTAATATCAAGACTGTGAACCATTGGCAATGTGAGTTCCTGATGGCACTGATTGACGCCGTCACGTTTCATTTTTGGATTTGAGCCCAAGGAGTGCAATCTCGCACTTAATCCGGGAATTCTACGCCTCAACCGGAACCCGACGCCGAAGTCACACCATCAAAATAAGGGGCCAAATTGCCACACCGAGCCCTCACCACCTCAATGCCGATTCTAGGGGCGCAAAATACGTACGCCCATGTACTTGACAAATGAATATCACTCCACCTCTACGCGGATATCGTACGCACATTGTGTGGAGCCCGGCTACTATGACGTTGGAGCAGCACAAGGAGAGGGGCTACCATCGATGACGCCCTATGTACGATGAACAGGAAGCTAGAATCGGCCTTAAAATTGTATGTGCTCCCCTCGTTTCGATTCCGGGCACATGATGGATGTGGACCCGGGATCGGGTATGCTTAGTATACGCCCGATGAAAGGCTTGAAATCATGTTGGGGCGGTGATCATCCGCCATGAAGAGGGCCCGACACCAAGGCACAAAAAATGGTTCGCGGCTGCCGACTACGTTCCCGAGAGGCCTTGAGGTCGAGGAAGAGGGCCCTAGACTACATCCCGCAGCTGGAGCGGTGTGCCATAGATGTTACAAAACTAAGGCACCCGACACCACTCACGGCCTGCTCTCACATCGCTCTACGACATGCTCATTGACGACCACCCATGTCCCGCATGTTCGGATGCAAGATGTCTAAACACGCATAGGCTGTGAGATCTGAACGAGACGAGTCATGGAAATGGATCTAGATTACCCTTTTGGCAGAATGCTAGGGCACTCATGTCGGGTGGCCCAAACTTTGTGGAGCTCGTAGATGATGATGTCCCCACGGACGAGGAGACATGTCATGAGGATTCGACGTTGATCTCTGAGGAGAACGATGGTGGAGACTCGGGATACTGGGGATGAGGCGGCAAAGACGATGAAGAAGTGAATACTTTTGACTGATCAGGAGTTTACGAACCACCTTCTGCTTGGAATCGTATGAACACCTGGGACAAAGTGGTTCGACGGGCGTGGGGTGGGAGAATAGGTGGTGCTTAATTTTGCCTTGTCTTGTATATTATCGCATGTTCCGTTGTTTTGTTGCCGTGGTTTAGCACGGACTCGTTTTTATGTGTATGTTCGTTTGTAAATATTGTTGTTGCGAAGTCAGGTGTGTGCTGTGGAATGTTGTTAGCCGCATGTAAATATTTTTACTCCAAACTAACATATTTTAAATTTTCGTAACTAGTTTTTTTTCTTTGGGTTCCTCAGAGTTTGTTTTGGTTTCTTGCCGAGGAGAGTCCCATTGAACCGAAGTCGAAATAGTGACCCTTCTCTATGATGGATGGATGACGACCGTCTTAAGAGAAGGTAGTCGATAGAGCAGTTATAAATTTGTTTTATATTGTTTTTTTTTTGGTTTGTTGGTTGTATCCCATGCATGTTGCGCTCTATGGCTACGAAAATTTTGTTGCGTGTTGTACATAATAATTATATGGCAAAGATGATTCGTAGAGCAAATTTTTGTACATATGTAAGCACACTTATGCCATAGAATTCGAGCCCGTGTGATTGAGGCTTAATTTTTGAATTCTTGTGATTAGTCGATTAAAGTTAATCAGAAGTCGCCTTGAGTTGAGCATGTGCATCGAGTGTATAGTGAGGATTTGTTTATTCCATGCGTACAATGATTGTCTAGAACTTGCCCTGCCGTGGTACGAAACGAAATGAAGGAAGTGTAGTGTAGGAAAGGATGTAGGCATTTCTTGTTAACCAAAAGTTTTTCTGCTTTCCTTTTCATACCCACCTTGAAGATTAAATCCCAGTCGCCCGTTGAGCCTTCACTTTATAAATTTTTCTTTTCTGTTTTTGTCGAAAAGGGTGTGAACCAAGTTAACCCTTCTGTCCATGGCCCTTAAACCAAATTTCGAAGCTCTTAAGCGCTCAAGAAAATATAAAATTTTCCTATGGTGTCAAGGAGTGAAATGATGAAAAGAAAAGAAAGGGAGGAAAAGAAAAGTGATAAAAAGAGAAAGAAAGAAAAAGGAAAAGAGCGAGGGTGAAATGGCCGTATTTGAAGGAAAGAAAGTTGTATAACTCATTTTTTCTTCATTAGTCTGGTGTTAAAGAAATGGGGTGATAAACATAAAGATAAACTTCAAGAGAAGGAGGAGGAGGGAAGAAGATATTTCCACGATGGGATGTGAAAAGCACAAGGAAGCTAGTCATTATTGGTTAGCCCAAGATACTGGGGCCCGTGAGCTTACATTACAACCCATAAGTCCTACGTGATCTTACATCACGCATCCATATATTAGTGGAGTAATACACTAGAGGCAAAGTTTAGTTGGGTCATGACACAATGCATGTGAATTCTTTTGGGAGAGTGAGCGAAATTGTGCGTATATATACCCCGACATGAATTTCTTTAGAGTTCATGTGACTAAACAGGGACCTCTTATGTCAGGAGGGCACATGTTTGATGATAGAATAAATTCGTGTCGGATATCTCGGTCAGCTAATATGCATGAGTTTGCCGATATCGAGGGCCGATTCTTGTGCTAGAGGTCTTGGATTTATTAAGTGTCGTTGTGACGATGATGCTATGCATGTTTTCTTGATGATTTGTTGTGAACATAATCGGTATAACCGTAGCCTCGGATTGTCGCAGCCAAAGTAGCCATGATGGGACATCAATTTCATGAGGTGTATAAGCATTGTTCGAGGACTAACAAGATTTTAAGTGTGGGGTAGGTAATAAGGGGTATATTTTATATGCCAAATCGATACTCAAATGTATAGCTTTTGCCTTGTTTGTCCAAAAATAAATGTGTGTACATTCTCATGTAAATTGTACGGAAGTGATTTTATACTAACTAACATGATTAGCGTTGTTTTGGCAGAAAACACACTTTTTATGGAGTTTAATGACAGTTGGGAGAAATTCGAAGATGAATGGAACGAGCAGTTTCTGCTTGGATGAGCAAGGAACACAAGGGCTCCTGCGCGACATGGAGCCGTGACACGCCGCCATCGCGGATGCACCCGCCTAGGAATTGCAAGAAATTCCAAGGAAGGTCCTGCGATCGTGCCGTGCCACGTTGGGAGTAATTTCCCCAATACCTTGCACTTCCAGTAGGGTCTCGGCGGGATTGCACCGTGGCACGCCGCCATGCCCGCGATGCATGCCTGCACACGCTGGAAGCACCACCTCGCTGACAATTCCCAGAGTCTCAAGGTTCGCACTGCAGGTCACGCGAGGCAAAGGTTCGCGATGCACTCCGGTGACACGTTGCTTGTTATTCCGGAAAATTTATCCCTAGTATAAACAGAACACCAGTTCATTTTCAATTATTCTCGACTTGGTGGAGCAAGAAGTGAATAAGGTGTGCAGCTTTGAGGATCTAAAATTCTTAGGGTTTTCTCTATCCTTTCTTCTTCCCTTTTCAATTGTTTGCATGATTTCCATTCATTTAACGATGTTCAATCCACAAATGAGTGGCTAATTTCTCTTCTTGCCGAGGTTATGAACTATCAGAGCTGAAATGTGTAATTGTTGAATTGTCAGTTTAATTTTATCTTTTCTTCCATGGTTGTTCTATTTAATTTTTGTTCTTACTACGTTAATATCTGGCCAATGTTAATGTAAATCCAAAAAGTCCTGGTTTCACCCGAGAGGGCAAGAATCGAAAGTTGTGAATTAATAGATATGATCTTTTCGCTCTGGGGGAAAAATTGTGAATTGATTTACCTTCGGTATAGAAATATACCGAAAGTCGTATTAGTCATGTGTGGAATCGTTTTGTATAGCTAGAACTTGAATTTCTTCTTATCACATAAATGTAGGTGGAAGGTTCATGATTCTGTTGGGTTGAAGACTAGAGTTTTAACTATAGGCATAAGATCCGACTAGCAACCTAGAGTGAAGAAGATAAACCATGTACATCAATAGTTAGTTTCTTTACATGTTCTTAGTAGCCTCAGCATGCTCTCCTTCATAGTTCGACTCAACCGTATAGTATTAAAACATATTTTCCAAAATACACAAACTTTCTTTACACTCGTTGTCTTCATTGTTGTAGTGGTAGTAAATTAACACTTAAAACGGATTCACCCCGTATTCCCGTTCCTGTGGGTTCGATATCTCGGCTCTTAAAAAGAGCCACTATATTACTTGTACGACCCGTACACTTGCGTTTCATCAGCCTCTTGACACAGCTTTTATGGACACAGGCAATGAGGAGGAGGAAGCAAAACTCTGTCTACCTCTAGCAGGCACCTGTAGGCAATATACGGATGTTACGAAGGTGAAGGAGACCATTACTTTGGCTGTACCAATCCCTCATTATAGCTAATTGTCGTGCTCGCATGAAAGTTGCAAGGTCGCATATTTGGGATGCTAGATTTACAAAATGAGGATAGGAGGTCGACTCTGCAATAGATGAGAAGATGTTAGCCCTCGAGGTGAGGTACCCACTCACTATGAGAGTTCTATGTTGATATTCCAAGTAGGCCCACTTTTGAAGAGACGATTGATGATGATGAGGCCAATGGAAGCCGATTGGATCTGAGTTGATGATTTGACATGGATATGAGGAGGATGCTACTACGGGTGCCATGTAGGTTGATGGAAAGGATGATGAGGATCGTGATTAGACATGATCCTGATGACGATTATTCCATTATGCTTTAGAACCTGCAGTTCTTTCTCTCTACCTACTTGTTATATTTGCTTGTGCACTAGGACATTGCACCGTGTAAGTGTGGGTGGAGGAAGAGTTTTTTTTATTCTATGTTTGCTAATTTGTAGTTGTAGCATGAGTTGTCAGTCTCGTGGTAGTAGCTCTATGATTTTTAAGCCCGATTAGTAATAGCTATTATTGTTGATGATGACTATATGATGCCTTGTAATGTAGTGACTATTGTCTGCCTTAAGTAGTATGTTGTTTTTTTATTTTAAAATCAATTTTTTTTCATTTTGTGACTTTTTAGAGCAAATGACCCTTCCCTATGATAGATGGAAGACAACTGCCTTAAGGGAAAATAGTCACTTTTTAATTTTAGGATTGTATTGGTGGATCATTCACTTGTGTGTTTGCGTTGACATTATACTTAGCTATTATGATAGAGTCAATAAAGTGGTCATCTGAAATGCATAAGTGAGAATCCATGAGATACACACATATCTCTTTAACTTGATTCAAGATGATTTTAACGCTTATTAATGAAAATGTCATTCAATATAATGGTGCGAATGTGTAGCTATAGGAAACCGTCTAGATTCTTAATTGCCATGAGAGATGAGCTAAATTTTATATTTTGTACATATTGTGACATCTTGAACTTGCTTAGTGTATATAGGATAGCTAGTTGTTAGGGTTTAAGGAAATGATCAAGGCATTTCTTTGAAAGAGACATGATTTTCCATGTTTGTTTTACCTTCCAAACACATTCTCCCCGGTTAACTCCCTTGAGCGATGTTTTATTCTTCTTAGCCAAGAAAGTAGCTGAATCTCTATTTTTAGACTCATATTTATTAATCCAAAGTAGTATTAGGAACATTGATTGAAAGTGAAGGTATACTAAAGTATAATGTTAAGGGAAAGGAAAGAATTGGTAAGAAGAGAAAATGGGAAAAGGGTGCCCATAAAATTGTGTTGTTTACTTGCCGATAGAACAATGAAAGATGTATTTATTTGCAAAACTTTATTGATTCTATGGAGAATATACTAGCACAAAGTAAAGAAAAGGGGCAGAAGAAAAGAAAAAGGGTGAGTTGTTGAAGGGGTGAACAAACAAGAAGGTGGTGGACAAGAAAATGAAAAATGTCTTAAAAGTTATTAGGGTGGTAGTCACTACAAAAAAATATCAATTCTACTTTTCCCTTAGCAACATTACAACCAATAAAAGTCATTTTGATCTTAATCTCTTAAAACAACCAAGAGTCTATGGTAGGTGACATATGTGCATTATATCATTTGTGAGCGTGAGGGTGCCTTGCTTTCTATGTTCCATGTGTTTACATTGATAATCTAAGAGAGGAACATCACTAAAAGTGAGGGGAACAAGATATCTAAGTCTAAAAGTACTATTTGTTGCATATTTCATGCTTGATCATGTTGGCCTGCTTTTAAAAAAGAGTCAATTTTAGCTGCCAGTAGTTTTGATCAGAGAACTTCTAGTCAGGCTTGGTGTGTATTGGACGTATCTTGATGAACCACTTAATCTTATGCTTTATGCTAGATTGTGCTTGAGTGTGAATTGATAAAGGTATCAAGTGTGATGGTAAAAGATGAGCTTATGTAGGTAACTAGGATTGTTCGAGGACGAACACCGGTTTATGTGTGGGGTGGTGATGTTGGGAATATTTCTATGCTCCATTTACCATATTTTTGCCCATCTTTTACTTTGTTTTGAGTTCATAATCCTTAGAAAATGCATAAATTCATGTGTTTGTGTGTTTTTTAAGCTAACAAATGATTTGAGTATATTTGAGCAGGAAACCAAGGAAAAAGGACCCAAATTAGCCCAAGGTGTGAAGATTTGAGAGTGTGAGTAAAGAAGGACTCTAGGGCTATGGTTACGCTAGGCGCCGTGTCCCAAACTTCGAAGATTGTGCACCAAAGCCGGGCCATGGTCACGCCAGTTCCATATACCTAACATCGAAGATATTTCATTCAACATCTTGGCGAGATGAGAGGCGTGAGCCCCAAAAGCATTCCGTACTTAAGAGAAATTTCCCAAAAATTTTTGGTGCAATGGATGGGGCTAGGGTGCCGTGAGAGGTTTTAGAGCTAAGAAATTGACTAACACTCGGGGGGTCATAAGTGGCAAGGGGCACCCTAATGATCAAAAGTGTTGAAATTTTGCTAACTCCTTGGTGCTATGGGTGGGGTTAGGCACCCGTGAGCTAAACTTTAGAGGAAACTTGAGCCCGACTTAAGGCTATGGAGGGGGCACATCGCACTCCATTCTAGAAGTGAAATTACTAATTTTAAAGCCTAGTAGTTGAGGGCGTATGTCATTTGAAGGCTCAACGATAAATATAGCCTCTTGGTCATTTGTTAGCAATGTTTGGATCACTTTTATATTACGTATCTCATTTATCGAGGGTTGTAACGTAGCTTGGAAGGAGAGACAAGTTTCTACTTAGGGTTTATTCTTTTCTTTATAGTTTTACTTTGAATAATGATGATTATGTCTGTATTTTTCCACTTTTCTATGAGCGGCTAAACCCATACCGTAGGGTTATGTCCATGGTGGATGGCAGTTTGAAAGACTCCATTTATGCTAGTTTCACCGTTTTAATGTTGTTTGTATTACTTATTGTAATTGCTTATTTACTAGACTCGATTACCTTGTAAGTAAATATGTTGGCTTTCTGGTTGAACTTGTGAAAGGAACCGAAGGGTTAAAGGTAAACATAAAACAAGAATTCAAAGACCCTGAACCCATTGGTGAGAGGATAGAAGTTGTTGGTCGAAAGATAGAGATATACCCCTTCAACCCTATTTAGTTGAAATACAAGTAGGAATAACCATTGTTTCATATTTCTCCTACAAAAATAGGGATATAGGCATTAGGGTTCATGAGAGAGTTCTTGATACTCGGGAGAGTGGCAAGGAATAGGATAGTAACTTGTAACTAGCTACCATAGGAAGAATCGTTATAGCACAACTAATGCCCCTTGAAAAAACTCAACTTGAAGAAAAGTGTCATTTCCCTATATTTTCATCAACATTTAAAATCATAAAATTAAAAAACAAAAAAAATAAAAAATTTTATATTTAAAGTTTTAGTAGTTTAATTCCTCCAAACCATTTCCCATTTTAACTGCTTGATAGAATAGAGAAATAAAACAAGTAACTCAAATCCATTTAGTCGATTAAATCTTCCGAGGGATCGATAATTGGGATTTCCATTCGTATATTACTTGACAACCATGTGCACTTAGGCGACATCGTAGCCTCTTCCTCATAAGTGTGGCGCTTCACACCCATGAAAAAGACTCTACTTAACACCGCTGCACACCCTAGGACACATCTAACCCGATGCTCGACATAAAATTTTTCATGACCCAAGCATAGACCCTGACCGCGATGATGTGTTGTGGCTTGACAAAGACTAATGCTTAAAATCGAGGAAATATGCATGGTCTTAGGTGCATTTATATGGATATGATGCACTTTGCGTTGTTTTAGGAAATCATGTAGGAGTTGAATCCTCGTAAAAGAAGTGAAAAGAGTACAAAGAAATGGTGAAGTTGCAGGACTCGTACGAGTTTTACCTTCCTCTCGGTATATTTATGTACAAAGTGCATTCATGATAAGATTCAAAGGAACTGCACAAGGTGATGATCAAGTACGACTCTTGGTACGAGCCATACCAGAGCAGTCGTGGAAAATTTTAGAAGTATGCACTTGCTCTGTCTCCCAAGAGCAGTAGTTGCTGTTGTGATGACCACATACCTGGCCACAATTAATAGGAGCCGTAGTGAACTTCGTGATAAAAATATTGATTGTATCTCATGTACAAGAGGACACCACGAGTTGTGATATCAAGGCACGAGTCATACCAAAACACTCGTGGAAATATTAAGAGGATGCCGTACATCACAAAGACGCACCACGATAGGAATGTACCACTCATAACAAAGATTGTATGATTCATACCAAACTCTCCCCAAGACTTAACATTTCAGAGCTTCCTAGAATTGTACAAATATAAGGTACAACTCGTAGCTACAAGCTATGACTCATAGGATTTGGGCGCTTTGGCTATAGCAGCTTTTCCCGTTAAATTAAGAAAGATTTATAATTATTTGTATAAATATTTTTGTAGGTTATTTTTGTTAGAGACCGACTTTTTGATAGAGAACGAATACTTTGGAGATTCTTCTTGAGTTTTCCGAGACACTTGTAGGAAGATTTATTCATTGTTCTTGAATTGTTGGAAGTTGAATTGTGCAATTATCAATTGGCTTTTATTCGATCATCATCATTTTAAGTCTCTAATTATGATTTACTTCATGAATGCTAATTTTTTGTACAAAACATGAGAGGCTAAAACCTCCAACTAGGTTTGTGGGAACCATGATGGAATAACTAACTAGGTTTGCACATAAGGATTCAAAATCAATATCTAATGTTTCTTGTATTATTTTCTCTTCTTTAAACAGTTTTTAACGGAGCGTAACGTTAGGACTTTCCCCGAATTCTCACTTTCTTGAACCTACCGAGGTAGAGATTAGGAAAGAGAAGAACAATAAAGCACTTGATCTTTATGGTTCATTGAATAACTTAAGCTACGGTCAGCAGGATAAAGTTAATTTGGAATAAATTGGATAAATGTTAAACTCGAAACATTCAAGAGACCTAATCTGGTGATTGAGTATATTCATCCAATGTAGACGTAATCAATGCTTGGATGAACCTATGTTATCAGTTCTAGGCTAAATATTGAGATAGATCACTAGTGTATTCACCTCGGTTGTTATAAATCCATGGGATCGCCTCTAGTTAATTACATAAACTTGACAACAACACCAATTTACAACATTGTTACTTACTTCTTTGAAAACCCCTATTAGGAAATAATTTTACTAAAATACAAATTACTAGCTTATTCTCTACGTCCCGACCATATTCCCTATGGGATCTACCCCAACCTAGTTGCCCTTTATCGTACAACGTCCATTGTATACTTCTTTTAAGGTGTAATTGAGCGTTATCAATAGTGGCACCATTGCCGGGGACTACGGCTCAGGGGATTAAATTAATTTTTTTGTGTTTAACTTTTTAGCTGTTATTTCCTCATTTATGTTCTTTTCTTTGTTTCTGATCTGTTCGTGCCATAGCAGGGTCACCATAACTTAAGAGCAAACCTTCGTGAACAACATGATAAAGATAAGAGGCTGCTCTGTGTCTCTAGAGGAGATTTGTGTTGAGACACCGGAAGCCATCCGTATGAACTATGCCGAGATAAGTTTGAGTTTCTCTGACAAATTCTAAGTAGTCAAGAGACTTGCGTCTTACCGCGGCATTAAATTAGGCGCTTCGCAGCAACTCATGAGGTGGTGGTGAAGTTCGAGTAATCAAACCACTTACGCTATGCCGCGACGTTAAATTAAGAGATTCTTGGGAGGCAAAACTCCAAGTATCTTGACTTATGTGTATTCAATGTGCAAGTGAAACAAACATTGGTGGGTGAAAGCAAATGCATCGGTGATTGTACTACGAGGCCCGCATGAACAAGGAGACACTGTACGGCTCGTAGTATTTTCCATAGTGAAAACCGGTAGACTGGCCCAAATGCATGAGTTAATATGGCGGGTCATTACAAACTGTACCTCTATGGTACGAGTCTTATTACCCATCGTAATGATGAACTATTCTAAGTGTAGAAGTAAACCTCCACCCATGTGTCACTAAAGACGCGTCAAGGCACTACATGACTCATACCATACACCTCGTAGGTCCCTGCTGTTCCCACGCCTTCCGCAAAAAGTACTAGGAACGAGTTATAGTATGACCTACGACTCATGGTAATGAATCATATGTAAGGACTCCACGACTCATGGAAAATGAGTCATGACGGAAAATTAATTGAAATAACCTAATAGATTCGAATACTCGACCCAAATTTTTTTGTCTCATTTCAAACCTATTTAAAATCAAATTTTGGGACCTAAAATTCCACACAAACCACAATCATCTCTTCTAACTTCACTCACCCGTAACTCACTCCCACTCCATTCACGCCCAAATTGTGCCATAAAATCACAAAGATTAGTCGAGGTTCATCCTCCAAAACTCCAAGCAAGCAAAATTAAATCAAGAAACTAGCAAGTAAGTTAAATTTCCTTTAATTGTGTCGTCTTGCTGACTTTAATCAAACCGCCACTGTGATTCCTCCATACATGAACTAAAATGGAGGAACATGATCAGTAGCTCGTGCATGATCTTGCTTGTTGGATGTTGGAGTGAATGAAACTCAATTAATTTAATTAAGAGTAGGCTATGAATAAATGAAAATTTTTAATTGTGAGGATAGACTCGTGGTAGATGATGTCTAAGGTGTTAAGAGATTAAATGGGATGGGAAATTCCCGAGTACCCATCTAAATATGTATCTAATTGCACAACCGAATCCCTTCATAAGGTGAGGACAGCTAATCTCTACAACTCTAGTTTCACACTACGACTCGTAGGATCATTCGTTAGGACCTGCCCCAAGTAGACTAAACCGGAAACTCATGGCACGGGACTAGTACGAATCTGCAGGGTATCTCACTACGAGTCATACCTGGTGGTCATACAAAGAATCAAAAAGGGTCAAGTTAAAGAAACAAAAGACTTATCCTTAATACGACTATAGAACTTAACCACAATTCATAACAATGACTTGTACAAAAATACTAGCACAAAAGTACTACTAGTCTTAGTATAAACCGTACTCACCAAGGTGAGACCCATACTAACGACTCCGTGGTGAAATACTCGGATATGATTTTCTTGCTTCTTTTCATAGATCACATATACTAACCTTTCTCTCCATATGTACCATGACAATTAAGAAGCGAGCAAACCAAGAAGGCCTGTGACAAAAAGGCTAGAGTTGAAATTGCTTCCTAGAGAGCATTGGTTGATGAGCTCAAGATCCGAGTTAGAGAAGGGTACTCCCTATTGGTTCACTGGAGGATTATCAAATTGATACCGGCGAACTACGAGCTACGAACCACTAGGCAATGTGCCAAGGCAGCCGATGTTACCTCTCGTCAAGTAGGAAAATGCTCCCTAGTCTCGAGGAGGGAGCCAATGAATAGTCTCAAGTGTCCGATGCTGGCTCCAATGCTAATGAAGGGCCCAACAGGCCTAAGCCTGAGAGGGTGTAAACGAGACCAAAGTCGGAGGAGGAGACCAAGAGGATGATAATGACCAAACTCGCCTTCAAAGAGTCACATGATTAGGTGGAGGTGCCCTAAGCCAGAGATATATGAGCAGGCCTCACTCACTCCAAACAAAGACCTAGGTGGAGCATTCAGAGGATCTGCGGGATTCCACCGTGCTCGAGTGAGGCCAAGGAGACGGCGGCTCTTCTACTTTATGGTTTGATTAGTGGCCAGAATCCCCGACAAACCCATAAGCAAACTAATCGTGTGAATTCTACTAACTACTTGGCGAAAGATGATGGAGCAAACAAGGCAAAGGCTCATAAAATCAAGAGAATCCCAAGCTTGATAATGTCATGGTCTGGGGAAGAATAGTTGATATCTCCAAGTGACCACCATTCAAATGTTGTATGGGCCAAAGTTAGAGCTCCACTCAAGGCACCAAGTTTGACTCGCAGAGCGCCCCGAAAAGTTAAGCAACCGGCTCAAAGAGAGACTGTAAGCAAGTCGATTGCTATCCGGGGGTTATACGGTGAGAACAGGAGGCAGGAGGGGGTGAACAAAAGGGATGCGGTGGTCACAAAGGCATCGTCAACTTCATTGCAAAGCCCTCATTGACACCGGTTCTCCATAGGTCGGCACCGACAGTAAATGACAACACCTTAAGTGTCGACAGAGCAGCTTTGGTGGCATGCATCATGTCTAGATATGCCACCAACATCCAGAGAGTGATAGTTGAAGATCCAAGATCGCACTCTAGTTTGAGTAATCGCTTATCCTATTCCCAAGTTTCATACATAGACTCATAGAGACTTTGGAGTGAGGGAGATAATGGAGATTGATACTCGTATTTGGGGCCAAGACTATAGATATAGGGCAAATTCAAGATGACATGAACTTCTATGAGCTGTGTTAGATTACCAGCAGTTTAGTTCCACTCACCACAAAAATTTGGGCCAGAGGGCGGAGCAGTAGATACCCTAACCTCCATGGAGCAGAAGAGGCATCGGCCTTGTAAAACTAACCAAACAAAGAATACCAAAGCACTTCCTCCACACCGCCATTGGCCACATTAAAGGTGGTCCCTTCAGATGTATATTGGTGGCCCATGATTTCCTCCGTGGTTGGCAAAGAAATTGAAATTGACTGATAAAAAGGTAAACTTAATGATGGAGAATGTCAACTCGGGTCAAGGCCGAGACGAGGAGACCTGCCAGAGACCGCGCATAGTTGGTTAGATAGCCTTGAACTCCAGTTCAATAAGTGATTAGCTGAGAAGTTAGACATAGAGAGCTTGAGAGAGGAGTTGAGGCCTCACTTGAGTTAGGTAGTCAAGCCGTCATCTAGACAACTAACCATATTAGCAGCATTCACCATTCCGCATCTTGATGAGGAGCCTCGACCTGGGGCATTCTCGGGCTTCCGACAAAGAAACTGGTGGAGAGAAGAGGAAGAAGAGGGCCTCAGAGATAGTTGACGATAAGTCCTGGAGGAAGAGAAAAAGAAAAGAGAGGAATGTTACTGCTTGGCACAGCTAAGATTACAGACTCATGACCACCATAGGTTAGAGCCGTAGGAGAGAGAGCCAAAGGAGTAGAAAGCTCCAATGTTGTGCCTAGAGAGCTATGCGGTAAATGACCCTTGGGTGAGCCAAACTTCCGTGTTGATGTAGAGGTCGCTGAGGCGCCACGATTACTGAAAAACCACAGCCCCGAGACCACATCATTGAGTGCGCCACCGCCGGAACCGTATTGCATTATAGAGAGTGTGCTTCACACTCGCCTCCACAGATGATAGGAGCACTTAGAGTGTCGCAAATGTCCCTCTCCTCTAGTTTTTCATTTTTTCATACTTTGATGACAAAGCATGACTTTTTGAAAGGGGGCATTCAGCTCTTTTGGTTTTTGGACTGCCCTAGATTTTTATTGTCGTGTTTCTTTTCCTTGGACATGTTATCTAGTGAACCGATATTGTTGGGGATTTTGTTTGATATTTTGGAAATTGTTGAAAATGTCCTTTTTAAAAAAATTGGGTTCAACCTAGGTATGTTGATTTCAAAGCACACTACCAGGATGTTTTTATGGCATTTGATAAATTAGCATGTGTAATTGTAGCTTACCAGGCATGAACCATAGGTAGAATAAATGCAAACTGCACATGTGTGAGTGAGGACTTTATTTAAATTAATATTGTGTAGGATCTAGAACTTGCCCAGCTGGTCTTTACATAGGTTGTAGGACAGCTTGGTTAGGAAAGGATCATATATATTGTTTTCGATTTAACCCACATTTAGCTAATATTGCCCTTCCAAATAAAATTAATCCCTTGATTCCATGTTTAAGCCTAAAAATGACCTTTGCATTTATTAGTCCATTTACCTTCCCTATTTTATTCATAATGAAACTTGTTTTTTGCCTCCGGTCCTCCTTTTTGAACATTGAGAACTTCAATTTCGGAAAATGCCTAAGTTGAGGGTGGCTATTGTAGGGTGCATAGATGAGATGGGGGAGAAAACTAGAAAAAAACTCGCTTAACGAATGGTTGGGTGTGGTGAAGAAAATGAAATGAAAAAAGAAAAAGAGAAAAGAAAAGAAAAATAAAATCAAGAAACTAAAGTTGAAAAAGCAAGGACAGGTGTACACCCACCACATCCACAAATGATAGTTGAATGGAGAAAAGGGGAGAAAAGAGAAAGGAAAAAGGGGTAAAAAGTTTTAAAAGTGAAGCTAAGTTATGCGCCAACAAGGGTTAGTCACTATTTTCATATCTATCCTATCCGATCTGAAGCCTAAATTACAAGCGTACAAAAGTCCTAGCAGTGATCCTAGCCCGACCGTCTAAAAAAACCAAAGTACGTAAAAATATGGGCAAGCCTATGGTATTCGCTTATGCGCATTTGAAACTTCTTTTGTGAGAGTGAGAGTCTTGCTTCTTGGTCCCAAGTTTCACATATATGTGTGTGTGAGAGAGAGAGTGAGGCAGTGTTGTGGGACTTTATTTTCTAAGAGGGTACATGATTTGCATTGCATTCCGCGCTCTTTCTATCTACAATAGCATGAGTGATAGCTCGCTCACTCTAATAGTTAGATGGCATATCTATATCCTTATGTGTCATGAGTTGTAGTTGCATACGCATAGCCGACTTGGTTTTGAAATGAAAAAAGGGGTCAATATCTCATGATGGTCATGCAAATTTTTGGTTGTCTTGGTTGTAGGTCTCGCTACTTTACTTCTAGTCAAGCGTCGTGTTATAATTTTGTTTTGTTTGCCCGAGGCCATGCAAAAGATTTGCTGATAGGCTGATGTGATGTGGATTAACAAAACTTACGTTAAAACCGAGGGAAATATGCATAGCCTTAGGTGTGTTTATATACATATATACATGCACCTTGTTGTGTTTTCAGAAAATCATGTGTTGGAGTTGAATACTCGAAAAGAAGTGAAGAATGCGTAAACTAGTAAAGTTGTGTCACAGCTCCCACCTTAAAGGAATCGGCACCTAATGCCACACTAGATTCCGAGCCGACTGGCCGAAATATACACCTCTAGTGTATACCAAAGAATGCATAATCAAGAAACAATTAGCTATATCTTGCCCCAACGTACAGTCTTAGGCCGAGAAGGCCGCAACATAAACCTGTGCAAAAATAGCTAACACTATGATGCAATAATAGCTTCCATCCTATGGTCAACAAGACCACCATGTCATCTAAATCATAACAGAAGGTAAGAAGGCACATATACATATATACAAGCCGACAAGGCTATTAACAGATAACATAACTAGCCCCACACAAACAACAGCAGAGCCATCTAAGCAAGAATTGTAGTCCTAAAGTATCTAAGAGTAAAATATTGTCTTCCAGACAGTAATTCCGCCTACCCGTAAACCCCAAACATCAAGATACAAGCAAACCCTTAATGTTTGGAAACTCCAAAGGCAAGGAGTCACATCAGTCACTCAAATACCTACTAAGGAGGTCCTGCAACTGGCCTATCCGAATCAGAGGCATGCAAAGACCCTGCATGGGCATTAGTATAATATGAATAATATGTAAGATGCTAATAGTAGCTAAATAGAAGCTTCATAAAGGAACTCAGAAGATAATCAATTACAAGTGGCTAGGAAGTTAACCTTAAGATCTCGCAACCATGAACTATATCTAGCAAAAGTAAATAAACAAACAAGAACCTAACCTGCCCTCCATAAGCTTGGAAGGTGCAAGCAACACAAAGTAACATACCTAGGCCCCCATAAGCTCTCGCAAGTGAAAACAATCTTTAATTCTATCTGCTTCATCAGAGTCTCCGTAGGCAAGCTATAACTAAGGCGTACTCAACCCATGGGATCGTATCCGAGCCTCTAGGCCTCGCAACTCCGTAGATCCGAGCCATCTGGGGCTTCTATAACCGTATCCGAGCCATCTCGGGCTCTTGTAACTGCAGATCCAGCCATTTGGGCCTCAGAATCGTATGATGCCAACTTAGGAATAAGGGAAGCTTAGTATGGCAAAGCAGACTTCAAAATGACCGCAAATTTCATTATATTCGCCTCCTCAACTCCATATGGCCTCGTGAGCATAGTATAGCCTCGTAGGCACTTCATGATTATCCTTCGCTCCTAAAGAAGGGCCTGTGATAGCATCCGATTGTGCCTAACTTATATATTATACATCACTCAAGAAGTTTACATAGCCCCTTAGGCCTAACATAACTATTACTTGCCCCCGTAGCATCCCCGACACAGCCTAACAAGCATATTCTATGTGCATGTCCACAACTAGCTAGATAATCATGAAAGCAATTATAAATCAACTAGCTTAGAAAGCAAAAGGAGAGGCCTGCAACCTCGGGATAATCCGAATGTCATACTAGTACAATAGTAGTTCATAAGTGAATAGCAAGGTCGTAAGCGACCAACTATAAGGTTCCTCGCTAAAATGACTATATAGGGATGCTAATAACTGATATGATTCTACAAATAGCCACAATATCCTTACAAGAAGCCACAACAATTACACCCGAAGGTAAACTGTGAATACTCAGTCCAAGTCCTATAGACATCAATTTGTCCGTCCGAATAGCATATAGCTCCCGTGAGCACCGTAGCCCCGTAGGAAGGTATGCTTAGACTTAGCCCTTCTAGGGGCAATATAAAAGGGCATCTCGCCTAACAGATGTGAGGGCATTACCCCACGTATAATAGCTGATAAGATCCTTGCTTAAGGTATCACATAACCTTTCATACTTCTACCGTGCCTATAAACCGAATGAACCTATGGTATCGACAATAGGTAGTTCACCTAGCACGCTACCACCTGGCTTCATCTCTAAGAACCCTAGTGCCACTTCTCGTAGGTAAAACTATATTACCTAGATTCTAGCCCCAGAGGTGTCAAGGTACGCCAACGGCCCGTATAATGGAGCATTACTACATATATAGGGCATCAAAACAGAAAAGTTATACCGCCAAGCTATTCCCTATGCTGCCCAATTAACAAAGTATGCCCACAGCTAACCACAAGCATCTATGGCCTCAATATGGCAAAGTAACACATTACTAGTTCCTCTATACTAAGAACAAGCAAATAGGAAATTTCTATGTCGCCTAACGATAGCCAAAACTCGTACATAATCCTTCCCAAAAGGGATACTATACTATAACGCTATTTCATCTCGTAGAAGCTAACCACAATACACAAATCATAAAAATACAACAAAGGTACAAGTCATATCAACTATACGACAAGAATAATCTTCTGCTAAAAGAGGTTAGGCCTTAACATACCTTAACCGCCAATTTTTCTTAATCAATCCCCGCTTCGATTAAGAACCTGTGAATCCCTCCATATTCTAGCTCTTACTCCGGGAAATAGGTATTTCTAATTCAAGAATTAGGCCAGCAACTATATCCCATAAAACACAAACAACAATAATTCAAAACGAGTTCAATTCGGAAAAATCTTATGAATTCTTATAGATTAGAAGGGTAGAAATGCTTACTATCACTTGTAGACGTTTATCCATAGTTAGAGATGATTTCTATGACTTTTGCCCAATAGGCCCCCATCAAACTGGGCTAATTTCAAAGATTTAACTCTGTAGATATGTTCTTCACAGGCCCAGATTCACTACCTAAGAATAATTAGCGATTAAACGCGATTTAATAGCTGCATCCGGCTTTAATTTGAAAGAAACTTCGTGAGGAAATTGCCCAAGATGTATCTCTTTAATTGGAAATATTTGAATGAAATAACATTTCACAACTTAAAATATATATATAGGAGGCGGTGCAGGGGTCCGAGCATGCCTCCCCTTGAGGCGAAGCAATGGCGCGACGCGCTGCCCCCGTGTGAGTGGGAGGGGTGCACGGAGCGGTGCCCATAGCACCCGCCCCCAGCCTTCTTTCACCCGCCGCTTGAGAAACACGCTCACACATTTTACCTTCTCCCGCATGTGTCATACTCTTAGAACTCACCTTTTTGAGCCTTCCCGCATGTGTCATACTCTAGGAACTCACCTTAAGCCTCTCCCGCATGTGTCATACTCTAGAACTCAAACATACGCACACGTCGCTAAGCAATGGAAACCTATGGGGTGTAACAAGCCGTGTGCCCCAAAGATGAGCCGTACCCCACGGGTATAAGCCGCACTGCAGCATTCACACAATATCTGCAGGAACCGCACAAGATGATAGCTAAGTAAGACTCTGATACGAACCATACCATCTTGGTATGAGTCAGTAATTTGTTAAAACAGGGAAAATTTTAGAAGTATGCACTTTCCTAGTCTCCTAGTATTCGGTAAGAGCCACAGTCTCATACCATACTACTGCACTAAGGAGCCATGGTGAACCTTGTTGACGATCGTCTGAGCACACACACAAGTGTACGTGGTCTTACAAGTATTACAGTGGCTCTTTTAAGAGTTGGATGTCAACCCACATGGACTGACCAATTCGGCCTAATTATCAAGTTCATGTGATATTAACTTTAGCAAGTGTTGATTATAGAATTTTTGATAAAGTGTAATTAAGTCTAGGGGTGGTCACGTAAATACTCCGAAAACATTCAAGAAGAACTAGAGCCAATCGGATAACTCAAAGCATACTACGCTTGTACTGCCTGAGCATGGAATTATCATCTGTTGTCTCACATAATTGAAAATGCATGTTCATGGTATTTCGAGCCTTCTAAACACGACAAACTAGCCTCACAACTACATCGCTGAGCGGATGTACATCCTAGTTCGTGGACAATTCAATTACGTGGGATGGTTTACGGTTTATGCTCTTAATAGGACTTTCGTACCTCTAATCATTTAACCGAACTTAGCTTCACAACTACTTTATGAGCGGTGATGTGATAATTTTGAGTTGCACCAATTATCCTGTTTTAGTAACTCAAGCAAGGCAAATTAGTATAAATTTTTATCCTAACCGCTAATTATATCGTAAATACAAACTTTCTCCCTACATTCTTTCTTTTTTCCTAGGTTTACTTTCTCAAGCTTTTACCTAGGTTTAACGTGTGTGTTTTCATGGTGATCAATCATAAAAACAACCATAATTAAGAACGTCAGACAAAACAATAATTAATAACTTAAAAACCAAACAAATTCGCATAGTCACAATCAAACCTTGTGGCTTCAACCCAAGAGGAAGGGTTCTAGCCACTCAAGTTTGTATAATTACAAGATAACATAATTAAAAGTAACAAGAATTGGTGAAGAAGATGAAATTTAAGAACCCAGGTGAGTTCTCCCACTTCTCCCTTCACCTTGGTAGTTTTAAATATTACGGACAAGATGATTTTAGGAGCTAAGGACCCATTTATAGTAAATGGGAGGTGTATAAAATTTATTCCTCATGAAAGAGCTCCGTTTCATGGAGGTTATCGTGCTAATTTGCCTCCGTGACACAGCGCACGCGAGGGCACACTGAAATCAAAACAATCCGCAGCGCCCCGCCGCATTGCAAGGTGGTCACGCCGCTTGTGCAGCTGTGTCAGCCGTGACACGCCACTCGGGGTCACGCGCAGCCTCGCCTGCCGTGCACGTTGCCAATGTGCAAGGGCTGTCAAGATCCTCCTTGCCGACGTTCGCGTTTTACTTCCGATTCCATGCTCCACTTCACCAAATCATAGATTAGTTCCTCAAATTCATTTTAAATCCTACAAAAACAAGAACAGATCATACAAGTAGTATATATATTCACATTTACAAAAAATTACATGAGAATGTATATAAATAAGAGCTAAAAAGACAAAACTAAAGTTGTAAGTATCCCTTGGGCATGTAATCTTGCCCAAGATCAAACTTTATAGAAAATGTTAATTTGCGCATATCGTATGAGAGGATACCAAGAAGAGTCGTGAGATCAAGGCATGAGTCGTACTCAAAGCACTCGTGGCAATATTTAGAGGATTCCAAACTCCTGGGCGTAATCGCACTCACGATAGGAATGTATGACTCGTAACAAGACATGATTTGTACCACTTCCCAAGACTTAACCAAATTCATAGTTGCCTAGCATTGTACGAATGGAAGGTATGACTCGTGAGCTGCAAGCCAACTCATAGGATCCGCAAGTGACAAGCTATAGCAAGCTTTTGTTAAATTAAAATATTTAAAGTTATTTGTATAAATATTTTTTATGTTATTTTTGTTAGGAGATCGAATTTTTGAGTAGAGAACGAATACTTGGAGATTCTTCTGAGTTTTCCAATATTCTGGAGATTTATTCTGTTCTGAATCTGTTCCGAAGTTGAATTATGCAATAATCAATTGGGTTTTTATTTCAATCATCATTGTAAGTCTCTAATTATGATTTATTTCACGAATGCTAATTTTTTTCTTACAAACACGAGAGGCTAAAACCTCCATAGCTATGGTTGTGAGAACCATGATGGAATAACTAACTAGGGTTTGCACATAATTATTTAAAACCAATACTTATGTTTGTGTATTGTTTTCTTCTTCATCTTTAAATGTTTCTTAATGGAGTGCAATATTAGACTTACCCAAATTTTCTACTTGTTTGAACCTGAGAGGTAGATATTAGAAAGAGAAACAACAAGCCTTTTAATCTTTATAATTCATTGAATGGAGATGCGGCGCGGGATAGTTGGATTGTCCCAGAAATATATAAGTTGTCTTCCTCCATATGTAAAAGTGGAATAAATAAATTTGAACAAATTGATAATCAAGTAAAGCAAAGTACTCAAGAGAGCTAATCCCAAGTGATTGAGTATAGTCCTCCAATAGGGACTAACTGCTATTTGGATGAACCTATATATCGGGCTCTATAGGCTAAGTATTGAGAGAGAGATCACTAGTTTATTCACCCCGAGTTGTTATGAATCCATGAGGATCGTCTAGTTAATTGCATAAACTTGACAAATAATATCAATTTACAACACTATTACTTGTTTACTTTTGAAAACCACCCATTAAGGAAATAATGGTACTAAAAGCATAAATATCGCCGTTTATTCCCACATCCTATCCATATTCCCAAAGGGGATCGACCCCAACCTAGTTGGGTCTTTTATTGACAACGTCCGCGTCATACTCTTACAGGAGTGTGATTTGAGCGTTATCACACACACGGACCTGTAAATTACCTAATGGCTCCAATCTAACCCATGGTATATACATAGTATGATAAGGGGCATAAGACTGGGTTTGAAGAAAGCATTAATCGTAATAAGAGCTAAGTCTAGAATGATAAAGCGTAAATAAGACTATAACTCAAAGTGTTGAACATCTACACAAAGTTGTTTGAAAAGCCTCTAGTCATATATGGTTTGATGGGATGCAACACCTCCAAGTGGCTCTACCAAAATCTAAAACTGAACGACATAAAGAAAGAACATATGTCAAAACCGATGTCCACAGACTATGAGGACTCACCCAAGTTGGGGCTAAATCGATCGACATGTACGTAAGCTAACGTCGAGGATGAAACTTATCACCCGAACCTATATCACAAGATGATATTAGCATAGAAGCATGATCAGACTTTGAATGTACTAAAGTATGTAGGTTAGGTAAAACATGATGGTAAATGATAGTTCTAAATCATGAGAATAGAGTAAGCTAAAACGTAAACGTGAATCTTTGATCTTAAACTCAGTGTACCCGGCCAAGGTTATCAAAACTATTCATAAAGCCGAATATGTTGATTTCAGGTAAACATAATAAAGCATATTTAGCCAAAATCTCATAAGTCATAAAAGCACAATCATAACATACATAGAAACTAAGGAGAAATGGGAGACTCTCATAACCGATACCATCATGAATTAGCGCATGATGCCCAACTATCTCACTTAAGTTGGTAGAGCCGGCCCTGACCCTGCCGTGGCAAAGAATGATAACAAGATGATATCACTCGCGAGCCCCGTTAGGTTGGGGAAAACACTCTAGCTTCCGCAAACATGAATATATACCTGGCACGTAGTTTTGAGACTTGGGTGCGCCGAACCCCGCCTACTCGATGCTATATACTACTCCCTAAACATGCATATTAATCATAGTCATAATCATGAAATATACTGGTTTTGCATGGCTACTTAGAAAATATAAAAATCATAATCATACTTGTCATATGTGAACTAGTCATGAAAACAACGTCAAAGTAAGTCGGCCATGATACATAGCTTTCATGATTCACGAAATTGTACATACTTGAGTAAAGTCATCATAATCATAAAATATGGATTGAATCATAAGAGAATCGAATTCATGTATCATCATGATAGTTTTCATCAAAATTAGGTCTAACCCTAGAATTTCCATAAATATGATTAGAGACTTCTGAATTACTGAAATTACTTGAAATTGGCCAGGTGGAAAAATCCCCCATTCATGACCCTACATATGTGGGTTTGATGAATCTTTTACTTGATTTGAGGACCCAAGAGAAATTGAGAAGAAGATAATGAAGAATCCTAGTCTTCCTTGAAAGAGAAATCCAACCTATGGTGTTCGGAGTGAGGGCTTAGGCTTAATATAACCCCTAATCACCACTTAGGAAGATTAAAATAATGTCACTTAGAGCAGACATAGTTTTACTAAAATGCCCCTGGATTGCCAAACTTATATTTCAATTGAATGAACCAACGACCCATACAAACTAGCCATTGGTACATACAACAATTTGTGGGTTCCTTTATTGGTTCCCTATTCTCGCTTCGAGTCATCCTCTCGTACCTACCCAAACTAATAAATAATAAACATTATAATCAAAACAACGGTTCATACACCCACTCTTGATTTCCCGATGAATTTTGGACATTTTTTGAAGTTTGTCCTCATCATGTGAGCAACCAACGAACCGCTAATCTGCAGGAAGGCTCATCATGTTGTTTTCCAATGGCTTGGTGCCATTTTCCCTACCGGTTTGTGTTGAAAATCTCGGATTTGATCTTAGAAAATTTTTGGGGTATTACATGTTGCCCTCAATCGCTTATGATGGTCACCGATTTGGTCCTCTTCCCGTAATGTTTCTTCTCCTTCTCACGCCTTCTGCTAGCTTTGTATCCTCGCCACTAGGTAAACCATAGGTCCGTCTATGTCCATGTCCTTGTGCAACAACGCATCCGCACACCCGATCATATGCCTTCCAAAATCGTGCACAAATCATACAGCCCTAGCTCTCATGGTGGAAACTATCTCCGAGGAAATCTAGCTAGTTGGGTGAAGCAGTAGATCAGACAAGACACCCATACCGCCCCGCCTAAGATCCATAAATTCTTGGGCGTTGGCCTCTAAGCTCCAATGATAGAAAGTGGTTCCATAAATGCTTATATAAAGTCATCCCCAATCAAGTGGGGACTATGTCCTCTCCCTAGGACATCCTCACCTGCTCACACTGTGTTAGCAACATCCTTCAACTGATAGGAAGCAGCTCAACACCCTCTCGTCTCGCCGACATGCATTACCCATTAGATGTTTTGAATCTCTATCTGGATGAAATTCCGAGGGTCTTCTACTCTTGACCCCGTGAAGACTCGGAGGACTCGTGACTAAGAAACTCACATATCTTGGATATAGCTAAAGGTTGGGACCTCGACATAGACAAGGGCAAATTCCTGACCGAGCTGCACCAATCTAGTGAGCATTTGGATCGCTCCCCTAAACTCAAAATCCGTAGTACCAGGTTGCTTAGGAAGGGATCCCGGGTCTACCACTAGGAAGGAGAAGATGGCCTAATTGGGTGGCCACCAATAATCCTAGAATCTAGTCTCCGCATCCCTAAGTCTCGAGGCGCTTCACTAGCCTCTCCCTCTACCGGCACATCGATATTGACCCGGCTCCTTCTAGTCAAGGCCGTATTTCTTTGGGAGGCATTCAATTCAAGAGCTGAAATTTGGAGGAATGCATGAATGAGGTCTACCCTTAAAGCTCTCGCCCCTATAGCATCATTTATAGAATAGAAAGAACAAGATAATTTCCTAAATGTCCCAGCCCTCCTAACCATAAGCATGGCGCTCTACACACCCTAGGATTCGACTAGACATGGTCTCATAGACTCCCTAGGACAACAACCTAGGACTCGATACCAAGTTTGTCACACTCATCCTAGGCCTGTGCGAGACCGGCATCCGGCACCATTGCTAGCCCGATCATACCGCTATACCGGCATGACTATGAGCCAACATCTAAGCTAGAATAAATATACCACTCATACATATGAAATCCGGTAAAGCCATTAAGCGTAAAATAACTTTCGTAAATAATATTTTTTTAGACTAAAAAGGACTATTCACATCAAAATAGAGTCTAAAGCAAAAGAACACCAATTGATTTGTTACACCCCATAAATTCTCGACATGTAGATGGCCTATTCGCATATTGGTTAAGAGTTTTTGAATGCCATACATGCTAGGAAAGGACCCTAGGAAAGACCGATAAGAGATTTCTCGAACCATCACTAAGGAGTCGGGGCGCAGCCCTCCGCGATGGCACGTGCCACGGAGGGAGGGCCTCCGTTGGCGCCGTGTCACGGAGTGGTCTCTATCCAGGCCCAAGTATAAAGCCTCCAACTTCGGTTTAAATATTATATTTCATATAATTCCGTAAAAGTCAAGGGAAAACAGAGAGGACGAAGATTCCATTGAAATTTCCCTCTCGATTGCCGTCGTTAAACATGGTCCAAACTCAAATTAACTCCAGATACCGAGATATTAAGCAAGAAGGAGCATTCCTACTGAATTTAGTTTCGTGAAATTCGGCCGGCGAACTGCCGTGCTACCGAGCTAAGGTAAAATGGAATTGCTCCAAATTAGTGTCAATATACTCCTAGCCCTAAAGTGAGTATTTCTCTTCCTGGACTTTCGAGAAATAGCTTATTTTTGATCATTTTATAAGCCAAAGTTGGGCTATATATATATTGAAAGTAATTTTTCTTCCGTAATATTAGCGTATTTAGTTCTAATTGACCTATATATGGATGCAAAGCTTGGGATAAATAGGAATAGTGATACGTAGCTACGCTAGTTAGTCGGAAATCAAGCGAAGGTATGTAAAGCACTTCCGGCAAGTTAGTAACCAAGATATTAAATAGCGTGATGTATAGAAGAAAGAATTCGTGTTTCCAGAATTGAGTCTAGTATGAATCTAGCAAGCATGTTTTATAATATGATATATTCCGAATGAAAGTAAAGCAATATCCGATGTGCCGATAATATTCAGACAAGACATCCAAGATGAGAACCGCCTTAATATGCAAAGAGTTCGTAATAAGAAATCGAATACGATAGTAGTTTCGCATCAAACATGCTTGCTATACGTGATTATTGTTTCCGATGAGACCTATTTGCGATGAGGGCACTCCTAGAGCGTCCTCGCCTCCCCCGGGTTAATAGCCGTGTCGACTCGCCCGCCGCAGGGTGAGTGATACGCCACTCCAAGGAGTGGCATGCTTCGTCCAAGAAGAGGGATGAAAATGGATGCGCATTCCCATATCAGCCGGGACTCAAGATAGCAAAGATAGCTTACCTTGTTGTGCGCTTGAGCCTGTGGGGCCGACATGATAGCGTATATTGTGTATAGATTATAGTTTACAGCTACGTGAGTCCTCCGCACTCGTACGTTTATAGTCGAGGCCATAGCCCGAGCTGCACTCCAAGGGGGCCTGTAGAGGTGCTCGTGAGTTAGTAGGCGCAGTGGAGGATTTATTTTTTGATGGTTTTGACCCGGGTAGGGGTATATAGATTGTGTGTTGGTTGGCACCTTCCGGGCTTATGTAAATGGGTATAGGTCCTGTTTGTTATAAATATGTATATACTTGATATCCGATAGCTAATAGACAAAGTGGGTCTCCACGACGATGTGCATGCTCCTACCTTACTCTCAAGCATTGCATAAGCCTCGTTTCGTATTTCATCAACTGCACTACTTCTGCATACCTCCTACTGCCTCGAATTCTACTATGCTGCGTATATTCCGCCATGTTCATTGTTTGCATACCCTGCATCAAAGGGTACCGACGCCCGTTTGGGGCGCTCGTGATTACTTGCCCGGGGCAGTACCTATAAACGAGGAGCCGATCCCTCGTGATCCTAGTCAGCTGAGAGTCAGCCCTCAAATGGCCATCCTGAGCTTGATATTCGTAGGTTTACATCATTTTCATTTGTTGTATAGTACGGCAGGCTTATACCCCGTCCCAACCATCTTACGGATTCTGAGGCTTCAGAGATTGTGTATATTCTCGTGGTTAGTCATGTGGGGTCGTGCGTATGTTTAGTCAGTTAGTATTGTTTTTGAGGTTGGCCGTGTAATGTGATCCAATTAGTAGTGGTGACCTTCTCGGCCACGTAGTGTTTAGCATTTGTTATATTGAATTTGTAGGATAACTAGACAAAGACTGTGGCCTTGCTCATCACAGTTGCTTCCCTATATGAATGTGATTCCCAAGTTGGGCCGATGTTATAGTACAGGGCTATAGGCCTGGCCACTGAGGCTATATTTACAGCCGTTATATAGCCCGTTGATTCCGTCAAACAACAGTTAGAGCCAGCCAGGCACCAGATGTGCTTAGGCTCAGTAGTCTAGCAGTTCAGGTCCTAATAGGGCACCAGGTGCCAGTCATACCCCCCAAGGCGAGGCGTGACATGATTGTCCGTCTATGAAGCCTCTACTGTTAAAAATACATAGACTTGACTGGGATAAGGTTAGCCGGCCTAAACTCTATCAAATTAGATAAGCTGAGATATGCTAACCCCAAAAATAGAAAGGGGTCACCAAAATATTAACTAGGTTGGCCTACTAAGCGGCTCATCTGCGAGTATCTGAACTTGAGGTTGCATTATAAAATAATGCGGTGTCCCCGCCAAGAAGGGGCATTATTACATGAAATCATACTATATGTAAGAAGGCAAAAATAACTGAACAGAAACCAACTGGGAAGGAAAGAACTAAACATGAGAAATCATAGTTAGGCATGAATAAAAATTTATAATAGAGTTCAAGAACATGAAATATGCAATTTTCCTTTCAACCAAAAATACTACAATCACATTCTTTTAAAACCCTTTAACTAGAAATAACTTTTAAGTCCAAACAACTAAAACTACTATAGAGGTTTGTGGAGTAACTGACGTAGTACACCATGCTTGCATGGAGTCCGCACCCTCGGGCTTGACCGGCTAATCCTACCAACTACCTTGCTGGGTACAAGGCCTGAGCGGACTAGCTAGAAAGTTATTTGAATCATCCCACTCCCTTTTGGAGAGTATGCTAAATAGGGATCGGTTAAGCTTATCCTACATTGGCAAACATATTTTTCAACACGTGCTCTTGGATATACTCTTGTCATCTCGGTTAACCACTTACGCCTATTTGAAGACATTAAAAGTTATTATAGCCCTTGGGCTCTTTAATCAAATTAAACATTTTTTTGAAAGCACTAGACTTATCTGAAGGCAAAGTCTTGGCCCTTAGGCTTCGCTATTGCGCAACCATTTATATATAAATATAGATTTCTTACCAAAAGCATACGTACTTTAGAAGGGTCATGCTTAAGTCGCCTTTTTCTCAACTTTAACAATTCGTGTACATCTCCTTAGTCAAAATAGTGGTTCACTGCTCTTCAATTCTAAACATGTGGCCTTTGCCAAAATATACCAATAGCATCTTTAAATCATAACTCAAATCATGCATTATTGTCATAAGGGAAAAATAGTTAGTTTTCAACATGGTGTATGAGCATTCATAAAACTTTATGTAAGCTAGTCATGGGTCGGATTTATACTAATTCATGTCAACATATGCAAGTTCTCAAAGCTTAAGTCATGGAATTATGGTTCATAGCTCAATAGTTGAAAATAACTTAGAAATCATGCATGGAGATAGAAATAGAAAAAACTAGTGGGAAGAACATAATGTTCTACATTTTATAGTTGCCTTACATACTGATGTCGCTCAAGCGCATGCAAGCGCACGTGGTCGTCAAGTAATATAGGATTGTTAAGTCCAGATATCGTACCCACAGAAACTTGTCAATTTAATCATTATAAGATTTTCACTTTAATTTCACCAATCTACAAAATAGTTAAAATGAATATTGGTTTGGAAAATTAAACTACTAAAACTTCAAATATAAAATTAACTAAAAAAAATTGTAAGCTTGATTGTACTTCGATGATGGTGAAAGACTAGGGCAATGACATTTGGTTGGTTTCAAGTTGAGTTTTCAAGATATAATTAAACTAGCATGATTCTTCCTGTGGTTGTTAGTTGCAAGTTACTATCCCATTCCTTACAACTATCCCTAGCATGCAAGAACTATTTCATGAACCCTAACGCCTATATCCCTATGGTCGCAGGAGAACAATGAAACGATGATTATGCCTACTTGTATTTCAATTGAACGGGGTTGAAGGTTATATCCCTATCCTCAACAATAAATTTTATCCCATCATCAATGGGTTCAAGGGTCTTTGAATTCCCGTTCTATATTTATTTTAACCCTTTCAATTCCCTTTCTGAAGTTGAATCGCAAGCTAACGGATTACTTACAAGGAGATCAATCTCATAAAAAATAAATTAACATAAAATAAATACAAACAACCATAATTTAAGAATCAAAACAAAATTTAATTAGTCTTTCAAATAATCAACCATTCACCATGACCAAAATCCTAGAATATAAGTTTAGCCACTCATAGACAAGAGAAAAAATGATTACTTAGTCATCATCATACGAAAATACAAGTAAAGAAGGAAAAACCTAGTCGTAGAATTGTGTCTTCCTTCTAAACGAATTACAAGATTTCATAAACGAACTACGGAAAATGTAAAAATATGAACTAAGATGATATCCCCTTCCTAAAAATGAGTTAAGGCATGTATTTATAGATGAGCCTTCAAATGACCTTCTGCCCTTCAAAACTTAGCTTTAGAATCAACATTTTTTGCCTCGAAATAGCCCTGGCGCGTCGCCCCACATATCTCACCGTAGACTTAGTCAAATTTCCAATAATTTTAGCTCCGAACAAGGTCTGGCATGCTGCCCCGTCTATCTCCCCTAGGTATTTGTCAAATTTCTCTAAGTCTAGACAACTCTTGCACGAGGCACCACTCATCTCGCCAAGATTTGTGACGTGCAATTCTCTGAAGTTCAAGGGCTAGCGCGCCGCGCCAACCATAGAACTAACCTAAAGTTTTATTCTCTGAAGTTAGGGACTTGGTGTGGCGTGCCAACTATAGCACCAGGCCCTTCAGCTCCTCAAATCTTCACTCCTTGCATCATTTTTATCCCATTTTGCTTAGTTCCCTACTCAAATCAATGCAAATCGTTTGTTAGCGCATAAAACACACATACATATGAATCTAAGCATAAATTAAGGATTATGAACTCAAAACATGATCAAATATGGGCAAAAACATGGCAAATGGGTAGAAAAATATGTCCAATATCACATACCTGATTTCTCTAAGAAGCAACAGAAACCCACTTAGATGAGCTAGAGAGAGGAGGCTACTAAGTGTTTGAACTAGATGAAAGTTCTTCCTTGAAACCCTGAGAGAGAGAAAGCTAGGGTTTTCTAACTTGAGCTCGGAAGTAAGAGAAAACGATAGAAGGAGTGTAGGGGATTTACCTTGATCTTGGAGGACTTGGGAGAATTTAGGAGGTCTACTTCTAGGAGTAGAAGTGAATAAAATAAGTATTGAGGTCGGGGGATCTATTTATAGGCAAAGGGAAAAAACATAACTTACGGTATTTGGGGTTGCAGGGACGGACCATCTCCTCAATTGATGGTCCGTCCTTTGAACCATCAATCACATCTGGCATAACTCAGCTAAAAATGAATGAATAACTGACGGACCGTGGTCTCAATTAACGGTCCATTTTCCCAACCATCTTTCTTAATCCAGAAACCCCAATCATCAAACTCTCCATCGACGGTCAAAAAGGCAGTTCGTCTTTTAAAATGACGTTCCATGTTCTGCCTTTCATACTTTGCTTTGAGAAATTCCAATTCGTTCTACTTCAATCGATGAGTTAGATAACAGTCCGTCTTTCTATGTGACGGTCTGTCTTTTTCTCCTTGCAACTTTTGTCCAGTGATTTATTTAAAGCATCTTACTTGCCATTTTCAACTCCCAGACACTTCTACACATTGAAAAAGTTTCAATTTCCTTGTTCGCCTACCAAAACTCCTTTTGGGGGTATGGAGTATTACAAATTAACTGACTTGGTATTTATAAGAAGCATGTGAACTTGTTGGAATGGGAGATCGGATCCAACCTACATCTTCAAGAGACTGGATAGATTCCTGAAAAATCAAACTTTTCAAAATCTATTTTATAACATAGAAGTTGAATATCTAAGTAAACAAGGGTCAGATCATTCACCTTTGTATTTAACTAAAAAAAATAGATACTGCACCCATTAAAAAAACCTTCAAGTTATTGAATTTTTGGACAGAACGGGAGTCTTTCCTAAAGGTGGTGACTAAAAGTTGGCAAGAAGGGTACTATCCTAATCTAGTTTTTAACTTTCACAATAAATTAAAACAAGTGAGAAAGGCTTTATCTAAGTGGAGCAGAGAAACATATGGGGACATATTCAGACAAAAAGCTACAGTGGAAGAAGTAGTTCAAATACATCAGCAAGAATTTGAACATCAACCTAACAGCACTAATAGATAAAAACTACAGAAGGTACAATCTGAGTTAATCAAATTCTATGCTTTAGAAGAAAATTTCTGAAAATAAAAAAGTTGGTATGTAGATGGAGATAGAAACACCAAATTTTTTCATGCTCATGTAAATGAAAAGAGAAGAAGATTACAAATTAAAAGAATTCAACATCGTAGAGGAGTATGGTTAGATAAGGAAGAGGAAATATCTCAAGAGGCAATTAGATTTGTCATAGAGTAGTTTTGTGAGGAAAATATTCCTACAGACTTTGAAATGTTGAACATATCCCTAGAATGACTAATAAAGAATAAAATGATAGATTACAGAGAATGCTAGAGGAAAATGAAGTTAAAAAAGCAGTGTTTGGATTATATGGGGATAGTGCAGGAGGACCAAATTGTTATACAGGAAATTTTTTATCAGACTTGTTAGGACATTATAGCTAAAGACATGACAGTTATGGTGAGATCTTTCTTATGTGGGCATGAGTTTCCCATATACATTACTTGTAAAAACCTATGTTAATTCCAAAGAAAAAGGAAATCAGTACTTTAGCTAATCTAAGATCTATTAGCCAGAGTAACATCACAAATAAAGTATCTTCAAGAATCATTCATGACAAACTAGTAGATATAATACCAATACTTATATCTCCACAACAATAAGAATTTTTCAAAAGAAGAAACATATTGGAGAATTTATTGCTAGTGCAAGAGATAGTTTATGACATTAGAATCAGGGAAAAGCTAAGCAATGTTGTTAAAAAATTTGATATGGCAAAGGCTTATGATATGGTGTCGTGGATATTCTTTTGATAAAGATTATGAGGAAGATGGGATTTGGAGAGATCATGATATGTATGGTGTTCAGAATAGTCTCTAACAACTGGTATTCAATACTAGTAAATGGGCAACCATAGGGATTTCTCATATTACCTAGGGATGTGAAACAGGGGACCCTTTGTCGCCAACTCTATTTATATTGGCTGCAGAATGCTTATCTAGAGCTCTAAATTCACTTTATTATAATGAAAATTTTAAGGAATATGGAATGCCAAAATAGAGTCCTTATATTAATAATTTGGCATATGTTGATGATACAATCATATTTATCTCAAGAGATGAACAATCACTAAATTTAGTTATAAAAATATTGGCAGACTATGAGAAGATTAGTGGCCACCAGATTAATAAAGAAAAAAGTGCAGTCTATATGCACCATCAAATCTCTTCGAGAATAGCTAATCAGGTGGCTATTATGACCAACATCTCTAGAAAAGAATTTTTATTTATATATTTAGGAGTCCCTATGTATTATGGTGGAGGTAAACATCTATTCTATAAGGAATTAATGGAAAAAATACAAAACACACTAAGCTCTTGGACTGAAAATTTTTATCCATTGGAGGAAGGACAACTCTAATCAAACATGTCCTACAAAGTATGAATGTTTGTCTATTATCAGCATGTGATCCTCCTATTGGGGTTCTAGCTCAAATACATAGGATGTTTGCAAATATTTTTTGGAGCAATTACATGGGTAACTCAAGCAAGAACTAGGTCACATGAACAGCGTCGTATCATCCAAAGAAGAAAGGAGGAATAGGATTCAAAAGTCTACAAGATTTATCTAAGGCATGTCGGCAAAGTTATAGTGGAATATGAGAACTAACCAATCACTCTAGATAAGTTACATGAGTGACAAATATTTAAAGAACCATGTCATACTAGTTCAAGAAAAAACAGGAAACTATGTTTGGAAGAAAATGATTAAATGTATAGAGAAAATAGAACATGAGATTGAGTGGCTAGTCAAACATGGTAATTCTTATTTTTGGCTAGACAATTGGATAGGATTGGGAGCTCTATACAACATCATCCCCCTAAAGGTTGAATATGATCATACTATTGTCCTAATCAAGGACATAGCTGAAGGAGGACAGTGGATGGAACAAACACCCAGAAGAGTACTTCTTGAAGATCTGATAGAACATGTTCTGAATAATGTAAGACCTACAAAAGAAATTGAGAAACTAGACATACCATGTGTAACACCTCAAGATTTTCCCGGATCAGACCCTAGAGTTTGATGAAGTTCAATAGAAAAACCAACAGAAATTTTCTCAGAACGACTCATCCGATGAGTCGTGGGTTTATCTAACGGTCCATTAGATTGAGTCGTGGGAAGAGTTTCAAAAAAATTTCAAGAGGGTTTTCATACCACAGGAGCAAGCAACGAGTCATTGTGAGGAACAACGACCCATTAGATGCAATCGTGGTGAGTCGACAGTCCAGACTTTCCAGGAACAACGGGCCAAGAGATGACCAGTTGGTTGCTGTGACGGGTCGTACAAAAGACTCGTTAGTTGGAATTCAGAAAAGGGTTCATTTTTTTAATTCAGTAACAACAGACGGTACCACGAACCGTTAGGTGAAGTAATGACCCGTCGTGTCGGTCGTTGGAAGAATTTCAAGGGTTGGACCAGTGGTGACGACAAAAGGTACTGAAGAGTCATTGGTTCAAGTAACGACTCATCCTGTTTGTTGTTGGTCGAAAAAGCAGAAGCTGGGAATTTTTTCCCCAGTGGCAACGGATGGTTACGATGAGCCGTGGTAGGGACCAACAACTCGTGGTGTGGATCGTGATCACTGGACGGGCAGATTTTTAATATAAATCTCAGGGGTATTTTAGTAAAGTCCTATGCTCTCAGTTCCTAAATGACATTTTTATGAGTATTGTAAGGGTTAAATTATAGGGGTTTTCTGTTATATCCCGAGAATTCAAGAATCGGACCCGGAAGTGAATCGGAGAAAAACTGGAAAATATTGCAGTAGTTTCAGAACGAGTCACTGAACGACTCGTGAGAAGAGCCCACGAGTCGTCAAGTGACCCGTGGGAAGGCCTAGAGTGATCAAGGGATCGAAGTCCCCACGAGTGAATCAATGACTTGTGGTCGGCCACCACGAGTCGTCATGTCAATTGTGGAGTGGAGTTGGAATGTTAAAGGAGGATTTATCCAGTGTACTTAACAGATGGGACCCCACGAGTCGTGGTCAGTCCCAACGACTCATGAGGAGAGTCGTGAGCAAGCATGTGGATTATTATTGGGAATTAAGGCAGTGTACTTGACGGAAGGTGACCACGAGTCATGGTCTCGAGTCACGAGTCGTTATCTTTCCCGTTACGAGCCCCAGCAGATCTATTGACCAGTGTACTTGACGGGCGACTCAATGAGTCATTGCCCGTCCTGACGAATCATCAGGTCACCCGTTAGGGTCACCTGGCAGTGTTTTCCTGCTAATTTAGTAAGGGTCTTTTCATAATTCCTAAGTTCCTAAGACCTATACTACGTCATTTAAGCTCGTTTTAGTGGATTTTTAGCAGGGTAAAACCTATTCTAAGTCATTACACTCATGCATGCAAGTTTGAAGGTGTGAAGGGAGGGTTCAAGGTAAAATCTCAAGGTTTCCAATTGGAATCTCAGCTGGGCAATTAGGAAGAGTTAGAATTCTTCAATCCCAAGTATGTAAGGCTATGAGTGGGTGCTTCCTTCCACACCCATGCACATTCCCTATCAATTTGTGATTGGTTTATAATGATCAAGTATGGGGTTTCATTCAATTGCATGATTCTTACATCTCTATTCATGGGTATGACTAAATTGAGTTGATATTGATTATTTATCAAGCTTGGGTGGATTCTAACTTAATTTCTTTTACAAAATTATTTTTCTAAAAACTGAATCTAAAACACTTGTGTGGATAGTTCGTAATAGAAGTGATTGTGGAAGAATGTGATGATGATGGAATAAATGATGAAAGGCATGTTTCCAGCCTTACCCATGATTTTGATGATGTTTTCAAAGAAGATTAAATAGACCCAAGTATGGTA
>JACEIK010010104.1:2550-34704 GCA_018107945.1 Datura stramonium
GATTATCTGACTTTAACTCTATGTTGCTCCTTGAATGAATTCAGAGTATTTCGTTGACAACATTTAGACTTAATTAAACTCTATCTAAAACTTCTATAATCAACACTTGTGGCATTTAATATCACACTTGAACTTAATAGTTAACTGAATTGGTCCAGTCCCTGTGGGTTCGACATCCGGCTCTTAAAAAGGGCCACTATATTACTTGCATGACCCGTACACTTGCGGGGCTCAACATACCCTATCAAGGTATATTGGGTCCTATCGATGGGGTGTGTACATTGAACTCCACGTCTAGCTCACGTGGTTATATATCGGTTATAGCCTCTTCCACTAGTCAGTTCAGTTCACTCTCAGATTTTTCAGTTTAGTTCAGTTTAGATTAGTTCAGTGTAGTATCTCAGACTCAGTATTTCAGACTTAAGGCATGTCGTTGACCTCCAGACTGGGTCATCTTGACCATCTCAGATTTCTTCAATAGTCTCATTTCAGTGTATTAGTTGGTCATTGCATGTCACTTTAGTTGATTCACTTATATTCGGTTATGTTTTCTCTCACTTAATTAGTACATTCAAAGTACTGACGCATACTTTTATGTTGTATCATTTCATGATACAGCCGCAGGTTTGCAGACTCAGAACCGTTAGTCGCCGCGGTTCATATCCTCCTCCTCAGCAGTTGATGTGTGAGTCCTCATCATTCGAGGGCATTATTTCATTTTCTTTTAGTTAGTTCATTATTTTCAGCTAGACGTAGAGTTTGTTGGGGGCTTGTCCCAGCAACTCATCAGTTAGAGGGCTTTGAGACACAAAATTAATCTCAGACTTCAGATGTTTTAAACCTTATGCATTCAATTTTATTTTTATAAATGTTTTTATATTACTATTTCAAAGCTTCTCCTATGCATGTGTTACTCATAATACCAGTGTATGATAGACCAGGGGTTGACTTGGGGTCACTTGTGACTCCAAGTACCGTGTTCCGTCCAGGGTTTAGACTCGGGGTGTGAAAAATTTGGTATCAGAGCACTACGTTTAGAGTATCCTCGGATGTCTGAAAGTCGCATCAAGTAGAGTCCTTTTCATGGGTGTGAAGCGCGCCACACTTTTGAAGAGTAGGCTACAAGACGTTTTAGGAAAATTCCATTCTTTCAATATTCTTATCGTGCGATAGAGTGTAAACTTTAAGGTCTCTCTTCTAATTCGTTCTTTACGCGTTCGCAGATAATGTCTCCCAGAAGGGGTGTTGGAACAGGGAAAAATAACGGGAATCCACCAGTCCCACCAACCCCAGTAAGGACGGATGCGGAGCTCAGGGCTGCCCTTAGAGTGTTAATACGGGCCGCAACCACTTAGGTCTACCAGAAGACAGTCACACCTACGAATCCTACCAAAGAGATAATAACTACCAGGGTTTGAAACGTCACACCTGAGTTTCACTGTATGATAGCGGATGAAAAGTTCAAGGGAAAAGAAAAAGGGAGTACGAGAGAAAGGACAAGGGACTCGAGGTTTTTCTGACAAAGGATGAGTGGTGGACCCCATTTCAAATTTCATTGGAGGTCACCAGCCCCAGCTCCATCGGTAACAAAGAATCCTAACAAACCTAGAGTGAAGGAGATTATATGCTCAACTTGCAAGAACTGTGGGAAGAAACATTTAGGAGAATGCAAGGCTGGCTCAAGTGGTTGCTTTTGGTGCAGCAAGCTAGACCATAAACTCCGAGAGTGCCCAACACGAAATGAGGCGAAGGTAGAGCCCCGACTAATTCTTCTGCAGCCTGGTCAAGTCGCCGAGCTTGCGAGAAATGTGGAAGGAGTCACCCCGAGAAATTTTTGTTTGGTAAGGAAGGATGTTTTGGATGTGGTCAGTCGGGCCATAGAATAAAGAATTTTCCTATAGCCGAACAGGGGAGAGCTTAATCCACCATCTCAGCAACTCCGATAGCTTGCCCATCTCAATAGGGCATACTATCTAGTACAGATGGCCGACAACTTCGGATATAGTAGCAGGTATCTTATGAATTTTCATGTCGATCCTTGCATGTTGTTAGACTCGGGAGCTACGATATAAAGTATGAAGTACATTTATGATTTTAGTATGAAAGTTGTCTCGTGGTTGCTATGAAATGGTTATAAGTATGAAGCCTGTAGTGATAGCTTTCGGGATGAATGAGAACTCAAGAGTTAGCAATGTTAACCTAGAATTAATAAAGGACCTAAGAACATGATAAGTTAAATTGAGGACTTTTAGCTAAGGGGGAGATGTTGAGTATGTAATGTCAGTCTTTCTCTACGAAGCCTTTAGGCTTATAGTCATGTTACGAATCCGATATGTGTGTTAATTCACATTTTTCAATGTGGTCAAATTGAACTCAGTCTTTAGAAGTTGCTTACTTTCTCAAAAGTATGATATTTTTCTCATGTATGTTCTTAGTTTTAAATGTCGAGATTTGTGATCATGAATTCCTTACCCTCAGTTAGATTAGATGTCGTGAATGCTAGCTTAGTATCAAGGAGCGACTCGAGAATGAAGGTTTAGTCCATATCAGTTCAGCGTTAGATAAAGGGGGGAAGAATCCTTTCCAGTGTTTTGCCTAGTTCTATGTCAGTTTCATGTCCTTCGGTTTCTCTTATGCCATGGTATGCATGCTATATGCGGATATTCAGTTTGGTGTATAAGGTTGGTCCGGAGTCAGATACTCCATTGGTGTTAACTGTGATTGATTCTTATTGGGATTTCAGTTTCGTCTCTATCATATCAGTATGTTTAGTCAACATTCGAGGAAGAATGTTCCCAAGGGGGCGATATTGTAACACCCTAGAAGTCCTTGAGATCAGACCCCGGAGTTAGACGAAGCTCAGCAGAAACTTTCCTTAGAATGAGTCAAAGAATGACTCGTTAAGAGATCTAACGAGTCGTGGTCTGGCCCATGAGGAACTGTAAGGAAGGGAAGGCGAGGCCCAGTGGCCACGGGCGACCTGACGAGCAATCTTTCCTGGCAACGACTCGTTAGGTTGGTCTTTGGGTGGAGAATAGGGTCCGTGGGTTATGTCTCAGGCAGTGTGGTTAATGGAAGGAGGTGACGAGTCATTAGGTGTGGCAATGACTCATCATGTTAGTCCTTTGATGGTGGGCCAGTTAGGGAGCTAGTGTGGTTGACGGATGGACGTAACAATTCGTTAGGTGTGGCAACAACTCATCATGTCAGTAGTTTGATGGGAGAAATTGTATCCTTAAGGTAGATCCAGTTTACTTGACGAGTGGGTCCAACAAGTCATTAGGGCAGGTAGCGACTCGTTATGTCGGTCGTGGGTTGAAGGAGCTTCAAGCTGTGTAATTCTTCCAGTGACCTAACGGGCATTACGACGAGTTGTTTGAGGAGATAACGACTCGTCACGTGAGTTCTGGTTCAAGTTTGGGCAATTTTTCCAATTTTCTCCAGGGGCATTCTTGTAAACTCCTATGCTTCTAACTCCTAAGTGACGTCGTTTTGGGGACCAGGAGGGACGAATATAAGGGGAATACCTAGCCTAATCCCTCATTCCATCCAAAAACACTCCCAAAATCCTTCTTCCTCTTCTCTCTCGAGGCTCAAGATCACCTAGGGTTTCCTTCAAGGGATTCAAGATCTGAATTCTAGTGGAAGACCTCTTCTAACCAGGTATGTGGGACTTCAACAAGGAACTCCTTTAATCCTTGTGTCTTTGTTTTATGTTAAAACCCTAGTTATTTGTTTTGCATGATCTTACACATGTCTACCATGAAATGCAAGACCCTCAAGGTAAGAAGCGATATATATTCTATGAAATTACTCCCAAATTCATGATTTAGGTACATGAAATGATAGTAGCATGATTTCTAGAATTTTATTAGGAATTAGCACTATTTTCAAGTTATGGTTCTTATGAAGTATCTACTTGATCATGATATATATGTTTAAAGTAGGATTTGAATCTATAAACTTGCATGGATATAGAACCCATAATTTATATTACGTTCTTGGCTCCCGGTTCTATGAATTTATTAAGAAAAGCATGTTTATGATTTTCCCTGGACTCTAAAGCCTCTGGTTAGCTGAAAGTTCCCTAGTCTTGGTCCTTATCATAAATTAGGGTAGGAAGTCCGTGATTTGGAAGCAAGAAGAAATGTTACGTTGATATGTTAGGTTTTGTTCGAGCTAGGATTTATTAATACAGGTCCTTGAGTAGAAGTTAATATCTTTATTTATTCAGCCTCAGAGTCTTAGTTAGCACCTAAAACACTTAGAGGCTTACAGAAGGGTCAGTTATTAGTGTCGGGATATCCCATTGTTTTAATAATAGTTTTTTGTCATAGTCAGTTCATACTAGTCCAGTTTCAGTCAGAATACCAGCCTACTCAGTGTCAGTCAAAATTTGTCAACTGATTAGTTTGACTACAGTCTTTTCCTGAGGTGTCAGTGGTGCCTCCTAGTTATGAGAAATCAGATTCAAAATTTAGTTTATTGGTCCATTAGGCAGTCATGAAATTTTAGATACATAAACCTGACTAGCCTCAGGACCCCAGTTCAGGTTGCAGTTGGTTCTTAGACGGTTATGATGCTTCCAGATAAGCAGCTTTGACCAGTCTTAGAACCCATTTTAAAATCCGGCCCTATAAAACGCTAAGGGTGCTCTCCGACAGTATCCCTGAGTCAGTTATAGTCTTTGGCCCCAAAATCGAGCTATCCGTTTGGCAGTAGTCATCATAGTAGGATTATCTAATGGGAGTAGGACTTCGCATCGAGAGGGCCGGGGTTCCAGTGCTCCCAGGTTCCAGAAATTTTTTGCCAGCGTAGGTTATATTTATTTGGCCTCATGGCCCCAGACAGTGATCTCACAGTCCATGCCTTTATACCCTGGATAGGTATATTGGGTCCTACTGACGGGGTGTGTACATCGGACTCCATGTCTAGCTCATGTGGTTATATCTCGGTTATAGCCTCTCCCACTAGTCAGTTCAGTTCACTCTCAGATTTGTCAGTTCAGTGTACTCTCAGATTTGTCAGTTCAGTTCAGTGTAGTATCTCAGACTCAGTATTTTAGACTTAGGGCATGTCGTTGACCTCCGGATAGGGTCATCTTGACCATCTCAGATTTCTTCAGTAGTCTTAGTTCAATATATTTGTTGGTCATTGCATGTCACTTCAGTTCAGTCATTTACATTTGGTTATGTTTTCTCTCACTTACTAAGTACATTCAAAGTATTGAAGCATACTTTTCTGTTGTATCGTTTCATGATACAGCCGCAGGTTCGCAGACTCAGTATCATTAGTTACTGCGGTTCAGATCCTCCTCCTCATCAGTTGAAGTGTGAGTCGTCATCATTTGAGGGAATTATTTCATTTTATTTCAATTAGTTCATTATTTTCAGTAAGACTTGGAGTTAGTTGGGGGCTTGTCCCAACAACTCATCAGTTAGAGGGCTTTCAGACACTGAACTAATCTCCAACTTCAAATATTTTTAACCTTATGTATTTAGTTTTGTTTTCATAAATGTTTTTATATTACTATTTCAAAGCTTCTGCTATGCATGCTTTACTCAGAATACCAGTGTATGATAGACCAAGGATTGACGTGGGGTCACTTGTGACTCCAAGTACCGTGTCCCTTCCAGGGAGTAGACTCAGGGTATGACAAAATAACAACAAAAGATGTAGAAGAATTCCTAATGAAATACTGACAATAATATAAATTGTTGTCAAAATCTCCAATGTTATATCGAGTCACAAGAATTTTATGTATTTGCCAACAAATTTTCAACTAAGCTATTACACAAATTCATTAAGTATTAATTGTGCAACACTAAACTCCAAGAATACAAAATATGACACTAAACTTCCAAGTGCATGCCTAATACATGAGAATATAGGGTACTAATAATAATAGATTAAACCTTCGTTGTTTCTTCTTGTATTAAAATTGGGTTTTGCAACTTCTATTCCTAGTCGAACTGGGATTGTAGTCTTTGGCCGTCCAGATATTTCCTGTGTGCTACGCCCCTCATAGCACCATATTGACTGGCACATCGAGCCTCTTGGGGCGCCAACCAAGGTTGTGTGGCACATATGCCATAGCACAGGTATGCTTGGGCACTGCCAACTTCGATCATACTCATTTTGTCAAACCCCGTTTTGCATTCTTGCTCTTTTTAGCCAAAATTAAGCCCAAATTCATCACTTAAAGCCCTAAAAGCATCTAATAATGTGTGTTAGTTTTTTTTCACGAATATATCATAAAATACAAGAAAAAACACAATTCATTTTCAAAACATATCTAATTATGGGTAAAATATGGTTAGTAAATGCATAAATACGCCATTCATCACCACCCCACACTTAAACTATTGTTCGTCCTCGAACAATATTTCACACCCAAAAATTAGGGTAGGGAGCAATTGGCACTCGAATCCGAAGAGATTCAGGACAGATGCTGAAGTCAACCTAACTTTCAATTCGTGAAAACTGCGCTCACGTGCCTCTAACCATTGGAACTTAGTTGCTTTATGAGTCAACTTTGTCAACGGTGTGGAGATAGTAGAAAAACCTTCTACAAATCTATGATAGTAACCCATCAAACCCAAAAAGCTACGAACCTCCATAGGATTCAAGGGTCTAGGCCAACTCTTTACCGCCTCTATTTTCTGATTATTTACTTGTATACCTTCAACTGTAAATACATGACCAAGGAAAGCTACAGATGTTAGCCAAAATTCACATTTAGAAAATTTAGGGTACAACATGTGCTCCTGGAGAGTCTGTAACACAACTCTTAGGTGATCTGCATGCTCAACCTCTAATCATGAATAAATAAGGATGTCATTAATAAAGATATCACAAATACATCAACAAATGGCTTAAACACCCAATTTATCAAATCCATAAAGGCTATTGGGGCATTAGTAAGCCCAAATAACATCATTAAGGACTCATATTGGTCATATCTGGTTCTTAAGGCATTCGTAGGGATATCAACTACCCTAACCCGTAATTGATGGTACCCGGATCTAAAATCAATCTTCGAAAAGCATCTGGCACCCTGTAACTAAAAAAATAGGTCATCAATCCTGGAAAGTGGATACTTATTCTAAATTTTCATTTTATTCAATTGCTTGTAGTCAATGCACATCCTTACGACCCATCCTTCTTTCACACAAAGAGTACTGGTGCACCCCAAGGTGATAAACTAGGTAGAATGAACCCTTTCTCGAGCAGATCTCTCAGCAGCTCCTTCAACACCCTTGGCTCTTCCGGAGCCATCCTGTAAGGAGGGATGGATATAGGTTGAGTACCTGTAAGTAGATCAATGGCAAAGTCTATCTCCCTTTCAGGAGGAACTCTAGGTAAGTCCTCTAGGAAGAATACTGGAAACTCATTCACCACTGGGACTGACTGAAAAGTCACCGGCTCACTAGCCAAGTCCCTGCCTCGTACTAAGTGATAAATGCAGCCTTTGGGTACCATCTTTTGGGCCTTAAGGTATGAAATAAACTTACCTTTAGGCATAGAGGCATTTCCCTTCCATTCAAGAACTGGCTCGTCCGAAAACTGGAATCTAACATTCTTGCTCGACAATCAACATTATCATAATACGCCGCTAAGCAATCCATGCCCATAATTACGTCAAAATCAACCATCCCAAGTTCAATTAGATTAGGTAATGTGGACCTATCACATACTTGAATAGTACAACCATGGTACACTCTTTCAGCTGATATAGATTCGCTAATTAGTTTAGATAAAAGAAACGACTTAGCTAACAATTCAGGAGCTATCACAAACTGACTCTCTATAAAAGGAGTAACATATGAAAAATTAGAGCCTAGATCAATCAAAGAATAAACAACATGAGAGAATATAATCAAAGTACCTGTAACAACATCAAGCGATGACCCCAGGCCCTAGCGACCACCTAGAGTATAAAGCGATTCTACACTGTCCATGAACCAGAAGCTTCTCCCCTCTTACCCTTACTACGACCTAATGTAGGCTGAGAACTGAGCCTGGGAGGTCGAACTACGTGTGATGATGCTGCTGCTGAACTCATCGGCTATGTGGTACCACCTGTAGTCCCCATCCGACACTATTGCATATAATGGCTAGGCTGTCCACATTGATAACATACATCCAAACCCAAATGGCACTGTCGTGGATGACTCTTACCACACTAAGCACATGGGGGTATCGTAGGTTTCTCCTAAAATCGAGAATCAGATGGAGCTAATCTTTGGTCTCTCCTTGGTCCTTGTAGCTAAGGCGCAGCACTCTCCGTAGGTCGAGCTGGCTGTCTGGGCAACTAAACCCCAGAGTCTCCTCTAGACTCTCTATAAGATCTCGCAATTCTAGCTCTCTCCCTCTGGTCCTATCCCCTATGAGTATCACGAATCGTGTGGACCAAATCCTCGGTCCTCTAAGAAAAAGGCCTATATTCGTGCAATGTCCATATGGTCTTTGCTAGATACTCCTAAACAATATCTAGCTATATGAAGCCGTAGACCTAACATGAACTGATGAACTCTATCCTCCATCATCTAAACCAAATACAGAGCATACCTAGATAAAGGATTAAACCAAAGGCAATACTCCCGCACACTCATACTACCCTGGTCTAAATGTAAAAAATGCTCCACCCAAGCCTGTCAAAGCACCCAGGGTAGATACTGCTGCATAAAGGCCTTAGGAAAGTCCTTCCACTCAGTTGGCTATGCATCAACTCCTCTAGATTGAGCCCAAGCCTCATACCACAAAATAGCCATATTAAGAAGTCTGAATTCGACATATTCTACCCCCTCTGTCACTGTCACCCGCATGACCTTCAACACTCTATAGGTCTGATCAATGATGTCCTAGGGGTCCTCACTCGGGTCTGATTCTATAAATACTTTAGGGATCAAAGTCAAGAACTCAGAGGCTATAGAACTCTCCGCCGCCTGACCTCTATGTACCTCTATCGCCTCTAAGCATTGCTCTTGTCTGGAAATAATACTATCCATAAGCTGAATGGCTCCCTTAAGACCCTGTCCTTCCGAAGCAGCCGGAGGTGCCACATGTGCGGGAAGGTCTACCACTCTATCACCCTCAGGTACCTGCTGGAGGAGTTGGAGGTCTCTTTGCCACTGCACTGGCTGGGGTAGGGGGAACTGTAACACCTAGGGTAGGAGACTCGCTCTGAGCCTCTAATCTGTCCCCCTAATCCTCTAGAGGGCAATTGGTACCCTCTCCTGCAGCTGTGCCAGTCAACCACGTAATCATCCTCCTTATCACAGGCATACTCTGAAACAAGAGAATGACTCACATATCATAATACTTATGACCACGCTCTATATCACGAACTATTAGTAAAAGAGGTGAAACAACTCCCAAATGTTTTGTAGCCTCCTGATTCTAAGTATGGTGCAAAATATATCCATAAGAAAGACTCTAATAAACACGACATTTTGGACCCTCTGGAAAATGAGTTCGCTCTGATACCAAGTTTTTCATGCCCCAAAACTGGCATAGGGCGTGACTGGCACTTGATTCCAAAGAGATCGAGAAGCCTGGTACATAGCAACTGAACTGTAACCCTTAAGCCATCTGGGCGACCTTTCATAGTCAACTATATGTAGAAATGTACCAATCAAGTCTCAACAAACATGACAAGATAGAATGCCAACAAGGCCACAATAACATCTGAAAAGAACTACGGAAAGCCAGCTAGGCCATAAACTGAACTGGAACTGAACAATTGTACAACTACTCCACAAAAGCCTATAAGAGAGAAAAATAATATGGATTGCACGAGATAGGGCCTCGTCCTATCCATATATACATAAAAATTCAGACTGACCAAACTTGACATAAGGCTCCTGAAAGATAGGAGCATACCAACTCTGCGCTGGATCAAGCTCCTACTGTATTGGTCGATTTGAGCTCCTACCTATACTTACAGCACGATTGCAGGGTCCCTAGGGGAAGGCACATTAATACAAAGAAATGCACTGGTATGTAAGAATGAAAGATGTAAATAAGCAATACAAAAGATAAACTAAACCAGAGAAGGGAATAGCAACAACTTGACACTCTAGAACCTGTCAACATAAAAAATGGCAAATAACAACTGAAAATATCTCATAAGATAGGGTAGATAGATAATCTTCAACTCTACAAGTAACTATCCTATATGAAGACTCTATGCATGAGCATAACATAATTGACTCATATGTCGATACTTCCGATACTCGGATAGAAGTTTATGAAAATTGACCCAGTGGCTACCTGATACTTGGACTAGCACTTTAAGAGTTTTCTGATATTTGGACCAGGAATTTATATGGCCAACCTGATACTTGGACCAAGATTTTCATAAATATTTCCTAGCATATTTATCCATCTGATATTCAGACCATAAAGGGCGTGCAACATCTCTCCTGCGGCATCATAAAATTATCCATTTGATACTTGGACCAGAGAGGGCGTGCGGTAATCAACGCAAATCATGCTAATGAGAAAACTGATACTGAGACCAGCAACTAAGTAATGTTATACATATATGACTCACATAATGGGTCTTACTTAGAGGACCAACTGAAAATCATACCCCAAGCAACTGACAGGAGGGGACATAAAACATAACTTGACTTGGAAGCTTAACAACATGAGACTTGAGGAACATGACATTAGACCTCACTTACGGGTTCTTAGAACAAACTCTAGATAATTAGACCAACTTTGGAATACTTGGACTCCAGATGAATATTTAAATTCAACATATAAAGCTTAGACTCAACTTGAACTCAATTAGAAGTGCTCAGACTCAACTATGGATACTTAATGTCAGCGTTCGCTACTTTAGCACCCAGTAATTCGATAAATTGCCAATAGCTTAAGGAATAGGAGTTATTGAATTCCTTTAAATTTTTAAGAATATCTAAAATATAAATATATGAAAGTAGGCAACCATATCAAGGAATCTCTAGTTTGGTACTTTCATTTACCCTTATTAATCTTACTCTCANTCTAGTTTGGTACTTTCATTTACCCTTATTAATCTTACTCTCATTCTTAGCATACGTGATTCTTTCATCGCCATCTTAGCTTCACATTTCTAATTTCATAAGGTGAACAGATCCTCATACATGAAAACATAAAATATATAATATAATGTAAAGGACTATCTAAAAATGTTGACGTTGAGGGGTCTCCAAATCGATGTACAACTATGAAAACAATCAACACTATATCACACTTTAAATGCCTCACTTGGGCTAGACATAATCTCAACATTTAAATTCAATAAAACATAAAACTATAAAGCTTAAATGGAGCTTATCATATTTCCTCAAGACATGTAAAAAAATTTCTGGCTCATTCAACTCACAATGCACGAATCGTGCTTGAAAGAACAACGGAAAGAACGCCTTACATATCTTTCTTTTTGATGAACTTTTCCTACTTCAACGACCATCCTTAACCTTCCTGATTTCTTGAATTTATAGGAAAGTATAAAGCCTAACATGTAGAAAAAAATTCAGCCCAAAATAACTCAATAAAGACAGTCACAACAGCAGCAACAACAACACATGGCAACATTAATAACATTTATCCGTTTTCTCTACTACTTTTCACTAGCTTTTGAGGGAGAAAACAAGAGGGAATTTTACCTTACTTCTGATGTAATTCTTTCTGTCAAATTAGAGTATATTACCATACAAATAAACTGCAATAAAGCCTAAGAAAAATGGGAAAAAACTTAGCTAAAAAACAGTCCATCGGCAGCTCATTTAGCTGCCAATTTCCAGCTTTTCTCTTTGCAATTTGAGGGGTTTAAAGATGGCAAAATCATTACCTTTATTCTTAGATTTACTCCCTACTTCAAGTTGGACATAAAGTCAGTAAAAAAAGCTCCTAAACCGCAGCAACCTCGCCTAAAAAAACTGCCAAAAACGATCTCCAAAACACCTAGCACAATTGGAAACTAACTTTCTTAACTTGTCTTGTGTTTGGTTGAGTTCGGATTGAGGCTTCCTCTTCAATTTTCCTTGTTCTAACTATAGGAAATGAGATAGAAATAACTTCTTAGCAAGAAGGACAAATTTTCTTAGGATGGAAATGCCTTTCACAAAAAAAAATCTGACTTTTAAGTAATTAGGGCGGTGGAGGCACTAGGGCATCATGCTGACATCACTGCTCGGGATGCTTCGGTAAAATGCTCATAACCTCCTACTCTGAACTCCGATTAAGGAGTGATTTGATGTTCTGAAAGCTAGACTCAAAGACCTTAAATTGGATAGGTCGTGGGGCTTCTAAATCATTATAGATTGGAAGACATGGTCGTTTAAACTTGACTCTTACTTATAAACTTCACATACTTTTTTCTTTTCCCTTCGTACACATTTCCCTATACAACCCATAATTCCCTTAGCATAGTATACAAACATCAAATAATCACCAAAATTTTTTTGGAGTGTAACAAATATACTACTTGTCTTCTCAAAATAATCACAAAATTCACCCTACGAACAGGTCTACTTACACTTAGGATTATTAGACAAAGCATTCAAGCTCTAACAACTCACCCCACATACATATAGGATCAACATTCAAATGTCAAAGTTTGAAATCACTTAACTTCTAGAACTAACTCAAAAGATATATTTGGGCCAACATGAATCATATGCAATTTAGAAATCAAGATATACCAAAATCTTACCATTATGTTCCCTCACTAATTGGAGATATTCCCTTTCACACACAAGATATATATAACAATATGAACTTGGGCATAATTAGAACATTGTCACTCACTCTCCAAAAGAACTCAACACGCATGAAAAATATGACCTATAGGCTTTCCCTTAGTGTAATTATTCCACCAATATAGAACATCAAATCAAGGATCAATTAGGATTTAACTTGGTTGTAATGTAGACTAAGAGACGGTAGGAACTATTTGGCCAAGATAGTGACTAATCTCACTAAGCACTTAAATATTTCACAAATTTTTGAATTTTTAGCACATTATTCCATCTCTTATTTTTCTCCTTATACCTTCTTTTATTTTTCAATTTACAACTTAGGTGACTACTAGGGAATTTTTTCACTATTAAGCTCGTTCACAAATTTTTTATTTTCATTCTTGATTCATTCATTCATGTTTTTCTCTTTTTATTTCCCTCTAATGTCACCCTCCTTGTTTAAGAAAATTTCACCCTTTTCTGTTCTTCCAATTTTCACACTTTTAGCTTTTCCCTTCCTTTTCTCCACTTGAGCTTCTTTCATGCAATGTTTCAATTAAAGTACTCTATGAGTTATTTGGATCAAAAAAAGGTAAATAAAAAAAAGGGATTAAACTTGTAATATGGCCATTAAAATGAATAGGCTAAGGCTCAAAATGACTAACTAGGATTATCAAATTCAGGTAGGTAAAATAGGATACAAATAGGCTACAAAAGAAATGTCCATATCACTTCCTAAAATCAACATTCTCATTTCATTTTTCACACACACCGGGCAAGTTCTAGATCAAATTGCAAGTATGGAGTAGACTAAAATACCTTAGTCACATAATGACACAAATGGTTCAATAATAGCAGTTAAGATTACACAAACACATATATCCATATTGAATGCATAACATAATTAAGCCCAATTTTTCAAGAATAGGAGGCAAGTTTCAAAAGACTAAGTGTTTCTACCTTTTTCATGCATTTTTGAGTAAAATTCACAAAGTCTCAATGATACCTAAGTGAAGCACTAGCATTCGTAACGATCAATTTCTTGCAGTCCTAATGACTAATTTTCCTTAAGACGATCATCATCCATCCATTTTCAAGAAAAGTCATGACTCTATGAATAACTAGAAAATATCTATACCCACTAATCGATTCTAAGGGACTATCCACTAGAGAAGTATGAAAAACAAAAACCGAGGAAACCCAAATAAAAACAAAACATCAATCAAAAAAAATTTACTAAAAGATAGTACGAATAGTGATGAATTAAAAAAATTTGGCCCCACCATGTACAAATTAAGCAATTAAAGCATGCATGGCATAATGAAGTTTACTTCTCTCACCCCACACTTAATCAGTAGCACTATCCTCAATGCTAAAACAATAAAGCATAAGTAAAAGAGTGGAAAAAAACTCCCTGGATGTCTAATCCTCATCATCAGCAGGGACAAGAGTAGCTTCCACCATCTTAAAATCATCCTCATCATCATCAAATTCCAAGTCAGAATCGTCTCTAGCCTGCTCCTCGTGTGTGGCATCATCATCATCTAGGGGCTCCTCAAATCATGCCAATATCTATAGAGAGCCCTTGAATGCTTACTCAAGGGGTAAACCATGTTGAGCTATTGTAGTTGCTCCTTTGTGACACCATTCAATCTTAACTACAATATTTGCATGCCGTAAAAGTGACTCAACATATTATCGAATCTTGCATGCTGCTCAACAATGGATAGGACTGGACCATGTATGCCCTCAGGATCCTTAATCTTTTTCACATCTATCCCCTTTGGGTCATACCTAGGCCTATAATCCACCTCCTCCTCCAAAATTTGGTACCCTCATAGAAATCGGGTCAAGAGACCCCAAAAATTAAACCTTTGCCCCTTTTTCACTCTTTCTCTCCTCAACACATCCTTGATAATTGCCCCATCATTAACAGGCATCCTGGTCATCAATGCATAAACAAGACTTACCCTCTCTCATTTAACATGAATCACATGCTTTCCTGGTATCAAACAAGCACAAATAATTTTCGACCAAATTCTAGCTTCTCTAGCCACATCTGTATAGGGGAAAGATATAAGTTACCTGTATTGTTGGTGGAGGTACCATTGCGCGATCGAATTCGGGCCACTGAGAATGTGTCAAATTTCTCTATAGGAAGGTCTCAAAATCAAATATTTGAAAAGTTGTGGGTCAATGCTAGGTGAACCAAGTATTCTATTTAAAACTGCAGGCGAAAAATTAATAATTTGACCTCTAATTTTAACTTGGTTTCACCTTTCTTTTGGATCCCAATTAGCAAGAAATTCCCTCACCTTGTTCAAGTTACATTCCCCCAGATCATTAAACACAAATCCAAGTATAAGAGTAAGCAATCTATCTACAATGTGGGGATATTCCAATGCTAAACTTACTCTATCAATAAATAATTCATGTGAGTACTTTGATTCTTTATGCTCTTTAAACCATTTCTTATATTCTTGCTCCGTGACCTAATGGAGCCCGAAACACCTCAATGGTTTTTGTGGTAGATTCAGATCCTCATTTTTCTCCTTATTATCCCTTCTTGATCTTTTTGAACCATGGATTGAAGAAGCCACTCCCTTCCCCTTGCTTTGTTTTTGCGCCATTGTTGATGAATATTTAAGAAAAATATTGTCTTTTATGATTTGGGTGAAAAAGTTTAGAGGATTTTGTCAGAAAGATGATGTTTTCGGAGAAGATTGGTGAGAAAAATGGGGTGTGCGATGAGGTAAGAAAAAGAAATGGAGAAAAATTAGGTTTTTCACTTTTAAAGTACCCACTTTTTCAACTTTAACCAGCTTTGATAAAAATAATTTCCCAAGAATACCCCCTGCACGACGTGGTGCTTGCTACGCCTAGTCCCCGTGCATGATGCGACTCTCTATGTGACGCCAAGGCCTATGTGTCACGCTATCCTATGCGCTATTAGTGCCTGCACACTGCTCCTGGTAATGAGCTTCTTGGCCGACTTTTTCTTTTTCTCTCTATTTTCAACTTTTACGCTCAAAACTCCTTTTTGTGTATCACAACCTAACTCCTACACACCTAAAAAAACATATAAACTCTAGAAAAATTAAAATTATCTTGGGTTGCCTCCCATGTAGCATCTAGTTTAACGTCGCGACTCGACATAGTTATCTTGATTACTCAAACTTCATTGAAATACCTATTGGGCTCATAGGAACAAGAAATTACCCTTATATTGAGGGTTTGGAATGGTATCACTAGGCAAAGTTCCCTTTTTGCCTTTGATTAATGTTGTCGAGATTTGCCCCACTTACTGCTCTAACTACTTGATGGAGGTTGAATGTTAGTCCACCAATTGACTAGAGCCAGAAAGTTCTGCTTTCATTTCTTTAACTCCAAACTCAGTGGAGTCAACTTTCTTCATCATGCAACTCATTATATCTTCTAACCTTGCGGTTGCTTAGTCATTCATAACAGGCTCTCTTGCTCGTGGAGGAACATATACTCCACTTCTATCATTCTTCGAGGCCTCTAATTTCCTCCACTAACTTTGGTCCCTGTCTCTAGCCCTAGCTCGGTCATAGCCATTGTTCCCATAATAGTTCCAACCATGATTTCCTTGGCGTTGACACAAAGAGTCTCGGTTATACCCTTGGGTGTTGGCCCGAAAATCCTCTTGATTGTTCACAAAATTTACTTCCTCTTCAACTTTAGGGTATTGATCCTCATACTTGGGTCCCCTATTTTGTTCATTCACCACATGCACCTTCTGTGTATTTATCGTGGTGAGGTGCTTGGTGATCAACTCCAACTGGGTCTTGAGATGGGCCATGTCTTGCTCCCATTCCTCCTCCTTTTTCTGCTTCTCTGCAGACATTCCTCCTAAGTAGCTCACTACAGTGGCCTCAGATTCTCTAGTTTGCCATTCTCTATTGGTCTTAATCGTTTTATCCAGTATTTCATTGGCTTCTTCAAAAGTGTTGGCCATCATGGACCCCTTAGCTATACCATCTACCACAGATTTATTTGAGTCACTCAACGACATATAGAATACCTCCAAAAGAACCTACTACGAAATCTTGTGATTATAACACTATTTCAAATTTTTTTAAACCTTAACCATGCCGCATGCAGAGTTTCCCCAGGTAATTGTCTGAAGTTATTGATTTCATCCCTCAACTAAATTATCCATGAGGGGGGAAGAATCTCTCCAAGAAAGATATAGTCAACTCTGCCCAAGTGGTGATAGACTCATCCGGAAGCTCATCCAGCCCTAAAGTAGCTCCCCAGCTAGTGAGAATGGAAACAAGCAAAGTATAATTGCCTCTTGAGAAAATTCGAGTATTCTATAAGCATTGCAAATACCAGTGAAATTTATTAGATGTTGGTTTGAATCCTCACTGGATAAACCATTGAAAAACCCCTTCATGCTTAGCGACTGCATCATAGTACTTGTCAAATCGAATTTTGCCTTCGCTGGCAATGAGGGTGGAACAATAGCTCTTGTGTAGCCAACTTCCTCTTGCTCAAACTCCACCTAAAGAGCACATTCCTTAAGGCATTACGTCCGTGGTGACGATAGGGGTTTTTTCATTTCCTTTCCACCAAAGCAGTAAAGAAATTTGTAGCCTCAGCTCTCCTAGATATTTTAGCTAGTCGAGCTTCCTCTGCTAGGCGCGCTGCTTTGACTCTTTAAGCCTCCCTTGTCTCCTCTGGTTGGAGATCAATCTGTGCCACCAGATTCTCCATGCTAACATGTGACAACACAAAAATAAAAATGTAAATCATGAAATAAATATTACTAGTCAAGCTTAGTCACCAATTAACTGTTTCTTAACTGTATTCCCCGACAACGGTGCCAAAATTTGAGCATGCCAAAATTACACCTTGCAATTGAAGTATAAAGTGGTTCTTGTCAAATATAGTAACCCAACATAGGTTGGGGTCGATCTGAAAGGAAATAGGGAAGAAACAATATGTTAATGATGAATAAACTAACTTGCAATCAATATTTTGGAAGGGGGGTTTGCAAATGAAGAAAAGAATAATTCTAACAAAGATTGAGTTATGTATCAAATTATTAAGACAAGACTAGGATTGTGTTCCCCATGATTTCATAACTTAGTAGGCTTTTACTAGTGATCTATCTTGATGAATTTTTTATAAGACTTACATTTTAGTTCATCTAACATCTCTCTACCTTGGTGGATGAATTTCGCTTATCTCATCTCGGACTCAAAGTGTGTATATTTTTGTCTCTTAGTAAGCCTTTACTTAACTATCCTCGGTTAGAGCTCAAGTTAATTTAGATGAGGTTTAGTAGCTTCAAATTTCTATTGTTATTCTATTTTCCTAAATTCAACCTCCTTGGTTGGGCAAGTTGAAGATAGGGGCAATCAAGCATTAAGATGAAGAAAATAACAATCCACCCAATTCATTATTCAAGAATTACTATTTTATTAAGCCTACTTTTCTTAATTCATCATGGTTCCCACAACCCTAGCTTGAAATATTAAGTCACTCATGTTTATGAGAATAACAACAAAAGATGTAGAAGAATTCCTAATGAAATACTGACGATAATATAAAGTTTTTAACAAAATATCCAAAGCTATATTGAGTCACAAGACCTTGATGAATTCACTAATAAATATTCAACTAAGCTATTACACAAATTCGTAAAGCATGAATTGGGCAACACTAAACTCCAAGAATACACAACATGACACTAAACTCCCAAGTGGACGCCTAATACATGAGAATAAAGGGTATTTATAATAGTAGATTAAGCCTTCGTTGTTCCTTCTTGGATTAGAATTAGGTTTTGCAGCTTCTGTTCCTAGTCAAACTAGGATTGTAGTCTTTGGCCGTCCAAATATTACTTGTGCGCCATGCCCCTCATAGCACCATACTTCCCGGCGCGTCACACCTCTTGGTGGGCCAATCAAGCTTGTGTGGCACATAGTCCATAGCATAGCTACACATGTGTGCTGCCAAGTTCTATCATACTCATTTTGTCAATCTTGTTTTGCCATTCTTGCTCTTTTTAGGAACAATTAGGTCCAAATTCATCACTTCAATAATGTGTTTTAGCTCTTTTTCACAAAAATATCATGAAACACACGAAAACACACACAATTTATTCTTAAACATTAGCTAAGTATAGGCAAATGATGGCTAATAAATGCGTAAATATGTCGTTTATCAGTACCCCTATTAGAAATGATGGAAGAAGGGACTCCATGCAACCTGACTAACTCCCATATGTAAAGTCTAGCATAGTCCCCAACTGAATCTGTAGTCCTAATAGGTAGAAAATATGCTTACTTAGTCATCTGGTCTACAATCATCCATATTGAATCATGTTATCGACGAGTATGAGGTAAAACTATAATGAAGTCTATGTTTATCTTGTCCCCCTACCAAGTAGCAATGCTGATATCCTATGTCATAGCTCATAGTCATTGGTTCTCAATCTTTTTGGAAATTTGGATACATAGCTATAAATTCTACGATATCCTTCTTCATGTCATTCCACCAATAGACTTCTCGTAGATCACGGTACATCTTGATGGCTCCTGGGTGGATAAAATACAGAGATCTGTGAGCCTCTCTCAACATATTCTATCTTAATTCATCCACATCTGAAATAGACAATTGACCCTGATAGTAAAGTAAACCATCTCCTCCTTGGGAGAAAACCTCCACTTTCTGATTTTAGACTATTTCTTAAATTTAACCAATATAGGATCCTCATCTTTTTTTACCTTAACCTCTACCACCAATGAAGATTCTAAACCATTATGAATGGTAACACCACCATTTGTTGAATCCATAAGGCGAACCCGTAAATGAGCGAGCCTATGGACATCTCTAACCAACTCCTTCTATCCATCCTCCACGTAAGCCACACTCCACATAGACAACTTGTTAAGAGAATCAGCAACTACATTGGACTTACCCAAATGCTAAATAACACTCACATCATTGTCCTTGAGAAGCTCAAGCCATCTCCTTTGCCGTAAATTCAGGTCCTTCTGACTAATACATATTGAAGGCTCTTATGGTCCATGAATACATCAGAATACACCCCATACAAATAGTGTCTCTAAATCTTCAAGGCAAACACCACTGCTGCTAACTCAAGGTCGTGGGTTTCTTCTCATGAGACTTAAGCTGGCTCGAAGCATAAGCGATGATCTTACCATGCTGCATCAACACACCTGAGGACAACCCTTGAGGCATCATAATACACCACAAAGCCATCCATGCCGTCTGGTATGGGTCAAGATTGGAGTGGAAATGAGTTGAGTCTTGAACTCCTAGAAACTCCTCCCACAAGTCTTAGACCACTAAAATTTGACCTTCTTCTAAGTCAAACTGGTCAAAGGTAAGGCATTAGATGAAAATCCCATCACAAACCTCTTGTAGTAACCCGCTAAACCTAAGAAGCTTCAATGACGGTGGTAATGACAAGTCTAGGACAGTTTTTCACCACCTCAATCTTTTAATAGTCTACCTGAACACTCCCACTAGACACCAGATAACCAAGGAACTTAATTGATTTCATCAAAAACTCACACTTGCTAAACGTAGAAATAGTTGATAGTCTTTAAGAGTTTGCACTATAATTCTCAAATGAGTATCATGTGCCTCCTCTCTCTGAGAGTACACAAGAATATTGTCTATGAAGAAAATAACGAATATCTTTAAATACTGCTTGAACACCCTGTCCATCAAATCCTTAAAAGATACATGAGTATTCATTAGTTCAAAAGACATAACTATAAATTCATACTGACCATATGGAGTTTTGAAAGTTGTTTTCAGAATGTCACACTCTCTAACTCTGAGTTAATGGTAGTCGGATCTGAGGTCTATCTTTGAAAAGAAAGTAGCATCTTGAAGCTCGTTGAACAAGTCATCAATCCTAGGAATGGGATATTTATTCTTGATTATAACCTTCTTTAATTGGCAGTAGTCAATGCACATCCTGAGAGAACCATCTTTCTTTCGTACTAAATTGCAACGCCTCCAACTCTCGGGCTAAGTTTGAAACTATTCTTGGTATGTGGATGGACTCGAACCTGATGAATTTTATGGAAATTAAGTGTTAAGATAAATTATTAATTGTGATAAGTGAATTGGATACAAATTAATATCATAAGGAACCTCTAGCACAAAGTTGAGTTGAGAGCCTTCTTACCGATTGAGTTTTTGTATAAGTTCTTACAAGGGTAAAATTCAAACGCCCATAGCTCCCAATTTAAGAAATATTTTTGAGTGACCAATTAAATTTAAGTCCTTTGGGTTTTATTTCCAACGCATCTAACCTTGTATTAATCAGAGTTCAGAATAAAAAGTTATGAGTATTTTAATGACGCTCTGTCAAGTGACACGTTGTCACTGGATGGGTCAAAGTCAATGACACGTGAAGTTACCAAAATGATCTTAAGGTTATTTTAGGAAATTTCCACGGTTTAATTTCCTAAACCCAGATATTTTGGGATTTCTAAAGGTAGTACTTAAGTACTCTTAAATCCTAAAAAACTAGTTCTTCCATTACAACGTAGAATTCAAGAATCAAAGCTCTCAAGTTTTTCAAGAAGCTAGGAAGTCTTCTTCTCTAAATTAGGATTCTTCAAGCTTGAGTTCAAGGTTCTATTTTTTCAGGTATGTAAGGCTAACCTATGTAAGGATTCCTATTCATCCTTATTCCATACGTCTATGCAAGAATTTATTGACATTAAAGCTACGGTTTTTACCCAATTCTTGAATTTTCTTCTTCTCAATCTATATATGTTGAATTGCAATTACTGAATTCTTCATATTGAGTTGTATATTGAAGTATATTCATTGTAATACTAATTGATTGATTGCTTATCATTCTCCCTTGATTCTTGATTCTTAAGGTTGGTTCATGTCTCTTATCCCGTAAACTCTAGTTGCAGAGTTGCATAATTTTAAAGAAGTATGATTTTGAAAGCATGTATTTTGGAAGTAAATGCATTGTCTTTATAAGGATTGAACATATTTTCAAGAGAGTATGCATCACGAGATTTTATCAAGATTTTCAAAATCTTAAGTAAAGTCTTATATTTTAAAGTCATGACATGATTTTGAGCCAAGGCTCACAAGTTTTTAAAGAAAGGTTTTAGAGTCAACACTCCCAAGTAAAGTTTTAAGCAATGTTTTGAGACAAGGCTTGTAAGTAAAGTTTAAAGAGATTTTGAGCCAAGGCTCAATAAAGATTTTAAAACACTCATTACACTTATAGCTAAAGTTCTTTATAATGATGTTTTCATGTTTTGCCTTATTGAAGGGCATAGTTATACGACCATATATTTTGGGAGGATTGTTTAGCACTGATTTGAGTGAATGGGCTCAAGTACCATTAATCCTCAAAATTACGAAGCCAACGTAGGATAGAATCATGTCATTGGTTCGGGCGACTCCTTAAGATAGATCCTGATAAGGACTCAGTTATGGATCCAAAATTAATTTTTTCGTCCCTAGCCTTGACAAGGTTTTGGGTAGCTCTCCTCCACGTGGGCAAGACGTGAGATCATCATGTGCTTATACGTGATGGTTTGTCGGTTATAAGAAACTCCTAACTATTGATATACCTTACTTGCATAAGTATTAACAAAGATAATTTTGATGCATAAGTTTATTGCATAAACTGTTTTACATATGATCATATTATTTCCTAAGCATCATATTGAGTTTCCAAGTACAGTTCCACTTTATTGTTTCATGACAAGTTGATTGTTTCCAGTTATGTCCTTCAACTAAGACATTCTTGTCAATATTGTTTCATTCAACTATTGCACATACCATATTGTCACGACTCGAGCGTGGAGTCCAGACCAAGACACGGGATCTAGAACCACGAATGGCTCTAGGCTAACCCATGGTACATACTAGTATGATTTTGAGCATTAAATAAGTGAAAATAAGACATGAACACTACGTAAACTAAAGTCTGCATATCATAAAGCGTAAGCATAGGTAATAAGTCAACAACGTTGAACCATCATTGCATAGCTATCTGAAAATCCTCTAACCATACAATGAGTAGATAGGACAATACCCCCAACTGGCTCGTTAAGTCTGAAACTAAAAGATACAAGAGAAATAGACAGGAACCAAAACGGCCATCCTCTGATCATGAGTATTCACAAAAACTGGGATGGTACTAGACTGAAGCGGGAGCGAGTTAATATCGGGGCTGAGACTGATCACCCGAACCTACATCATGAGATGATATAGCATAGTGTATGCGGTCAATACTTTAATATACTGAGTATGTAGAGAAAGTAAAACGTGCTTGTAAAACAATAAACCAAGGTCAAAAGTAAAGGCTAAAATGAACATGATAATAGGGCACATGCTAAAATCATAATCATAAAATATTCATAAACATAAGTTATTCATCATAGCTGAAGTGTAATGACCCAAGGTTAGAAAAGATAAATCATATAGTATACCATACTTGAAATCTTAAGTGAAAGTTCATAAACTAATCAATGGGTCAAATACACTATGAAATATAGTATCATAAATAACTAACATGAGTAACTTGAAACATGAGGAACAATGGGAGACTCATCATAACTGACACCATAATGATAGAGCATACATGATGCCCCAACTATCTCGCTCAAGTGGACAAAGTCGTCCCAAGCTTGCCAAGGCAAGGAACGATTAAGACATAATATCACTCATGAATTTTCATGGGCTTGAACATGAATAAATACCTACAGTGGAACATAGTTATGAGACTTGGGATTTTCTTGAAAACCTAGCCTACATGATGCTAGACATTACTCCCAAAAATATGCACGTGGCTCATAATCATCATAGTGAAAACATACTTGATCTTGCATGGGCTTGTCTAATCCACGAAATCATAATTATATTTGACATACGTGAAATAGTGATGAGAATAATGCCATTGTATATTGGGTTGTAATGTTGATTATTCCTTCCCTTTTTTATTTTCTTAATTGGCTCTGTGATATAATTCATACTGAATTTTATGTCCATACTTTTTATGACTCCTCTAATTATATAAGCATGCTCTCCTCCCCTTTTTATAATCATTGAATATTCTTCTCTCCCCTCATATACCTTGGAGCATCTCTGATACTACTATTTGCTTACAAGGTTTCACTACTCTTCTTATGCTATTCACTTCTTTTCTTTGTCAACTATACGTAGGGATGGAAAATGGGCAGATCAAGTCAGATATGGTTAAGTAAAAAATGAGTTAGGTGAAAATAAATAAAATATTCGATCGCTCATATTTGACATGAATAAAAAACGGGTAAAACAATGGATAATATGGATATTCAATGGATATCCTTATTATTCATTGCTTCTGATTATGAAAAGAAATATGTACTCACAAATTAAATATATTTTTTATTTTTATTTTTCTAGTTTTAGGGTGTGTTTGGTATGAAGGAAAATATATTCGTGTTAATCGTAAAAAAAAATTTCGAAAATAAGTGATTCTAAGTTGGGGTCGGGAGTCAGGTGTCTAATGGGGATCAGGGTCGAAAGTCAAGTCTCATGCTGATGTCAGAATTTGGGGTCGAAAATTGAGTCTCAAGTCGGTGTCAGGATTTGGGGTCAGAAGTCACAGTTGGGGGTCGAGATCGGATATCATTTCGGGGTCGAGGTAAGGAGTCGGGTCTCAGATTAACATCGGGAGTCAGATCTTGGGCTGATGTTGGGTGTTGACAATCAGCTTGAGGTCGTGGTCGAGTGTCGGGTCAAGGTTTAGAGTCAAAAATTGGGTCAAGGTAGGTTGTCGGGTGCGGGTCAGGTTTGAGGTCGAGGTTATGGTTGGGATCGAAAGTCAATTCACGTCAGGATAGAGTGTCAGGTGTCGGGGGTCGGGGTCGTGCCAGAGGTTGGGTCAGAATTAGGTTTGGGGTCGGGTGTCAGGTTGGGGTCGAGATCGAGGTCAGGTTCAGGATCAGGTGTCGGATCAGAGTCGGGATCAAGGCTGCAAAGTCAAGTCAGGTAGGAGTTGAGTGTCGGGTGTCTGGTCGGGTCAGGATCATGTTCAGGTCGGGTGTTCATCGTGGTAAGGATCAAGGTCGAAAGTCAAGTCAGGTCGGGGTTGAGTGTCAGCTTAGGGTAGGGTGTCAGGTTGGGATCGGGTTCGAGTTGGGTATCGAGTCGGGGTTGGTGTTGTGTGTTACGTCGGGAATGAGATTGGGGTTTGAAGTCAAGTTAGGTAGGCTTAGATGGTAGGTCTAGTTTGGGTTCAGGTTCGGGATCGGGTATTAGGTTGGGGTCGGGGTTAGGTGTCGGTTCAGGTGTCGGTTCAGGGGTCGAGGTCGGGTTTGGGGTCGAAAGTCAGGGAGGGGTTGAGGTCGAGTGTTGGGACAAGGTTTGGGGTCGAGTTTCAGGGTCAGGGTCGGGTGTTGGGGTCGGAGGTCTGGTGTCAGGATTGTGTTTGGGATCAAGTGTTGGGTCAGAGTCGTGGTCGGGTGTTGAATCGGGGTCAAGGTTGAAAGTTAGGTTGGGGTTGGGTGTCGGGTTGAGGGTCGGGGGAGAGGTGTTATGGTCGGGGGTCGAGGGAGAGGTGTCTCATCAGGGTCGGATCGGGTGTCAGGAGAGGTGTCATGGTAGGGGGTCGAGGGAGAGATGTTGGGGTCGGAGTCGAGGTCGGGACCTAATTCGGGATGGTGAGGTTTAAGTAAAGTTTTGAAAAATATTTTCCTAACTTTATGTAGGGAAACAATTTTCCTTAAATTTGAGAAAAATAAATCAATTTGCAAAAAAAATAAAAAATCAAAAACATTAAAATTAACCAAACATGAAAAAATTGAAAACTATTTTTCTTTGTACCAAACGCACACTTATAAGTGTACATTTTATAGGTTTCTACTCCCTTATATTCTTTAAGGTGAGTGCAATTGGTAGATACCCATGGATTATCAATATTTTATGATTTTTATGATGGATAATATGGATTGATCCATATTTATCTACTTTTAAATGATTAGATACTCAACCTATTTAGAATGGATTGAATCGAGCGAATAACAATAAATTTTAACCTATTTTGTCATCCTTAATAGTACATTAAGACAAGAAATTATATGGCGTTATCACCCACTCTATACGTCACTCCCTAGGATCGAAGAGGTTATTGTGATCTGGCCGTGTTGGGTTTGAGGTATTGGATACCATTCAAGATCTTTGGTTTCTGGATTTCTAAAAAGTACGAACTTGCTCTTAACTGGTTAGTCTCAATTGATGCATTTTTTTCGTACATGTTAGTTTACTATTCAATGCACTTTGTTCTTATATGATAGTCTATTGTAGTTTGTCTTTTATGTATTAAGTTATAAACATTTACACTGCTAAAATATTGCAATGTATTCTATGGGATGATAAACAGATATCACTCTACCTCCATGTACTGTGAAAATGCAAGCATAATTAAATCATGCTTATGAGACTTTATGCAATTGTTTCCCTATATAATTCTTATACTTGATTGACTCCATTTCTACTAAGTGTATCTGAATATACTTTGTGAAAATTAGATACCATGTATATTACGCACAATTCATGTTATCTAACTAGTAACCATTCCTATAGAATTAAGTGTTTGGATTTGTTTAATTTAATACACCAACCCCTTCATCATTTGGATGCGTCGATGTGATCTTTGCTTGTAGCTTGGCCCGGTATTAGAATCTCTTTATAAATATCATTATTTTCATGTAATGAGAATTCATTTCTATCAGACCCTTGATTGAATCCAGTTTCGTCATATCGTCTATAGGAACGTGTATGCGTTGTTTTTGTTTCAGTATGGTTAACAGAGATTATTCCGAGACTGTGTGTGCTGTTTTGAAGAGTCACTTAGGATTCAAAGGGGGCGTGAGGGAACTATTATAACTCACAAGGCCATTTCTAGATTAAGATTTTTGTTATTACTCCTTGCTTGTCATTATTGTTCTAATAATTATGTATCAAACACTGATATATAGTTAGGGGAAGGAGTCTGATTGCTGTTTATTTTACTGTCATTTTACTCTAATCATTTAGCATGAAAACCAATACCTGCGTCGTGATAGAAATCATGTTTCAAGGATTTACCTAGTATAAATTATCTCATTCATAACATATAATTTTATTAGACATCATGTTTAGAATATTTGCAAATCATGATTAATTATCTCTAATTACTGTCATATTGGGATTATGCCCACAAAAATCATGAAGCATGTCCAAATTAGTAATGCTAGACACCAATATGCCTATGGGAATTTAGCATGTGCGTATCAATAAATAACCTTCCATCAGGGACTTCGTTAATATGCTTAATTTTTATATGTTAAACATCCTACCTATAGGACTTATCTAATAAAAGCATGTTTAACCCTGACATATCAGAAATTCTGCCTGTGAGATTCACTTATTTATGCAATAATAATGTGCTTAATCTAATAATGCTAGACACCATGCATATAGGATATATCTTATAACCATATGGTTAAATAAGTTAAAAATTTTGCGCATAAAATCTGTAATATTTTATCAGTGCTAGAAACTCAGCCTATAGGACTGTCATTGATCGTGGGTTTCAGAATAACAATTTTTGTCTATGTCCATCTAGATATAATATCAATAGGATCTCTTACAATTTCTTAGATATCATATATGTAGAGCTATTATAATTATTAGAAATCATACTTAGATGGTCTGTTACAAGTCACTTTGAAGCATGCTTAATCATTTTGGTGTTAATTATTAGAATACATCCCAACAGAATTTGCGATATAACAAAATCTATTTGCACTTATTTTGATGTCATGATTATAGGAATTGTTTTGATCATTTTATCAACACAAAGATTTATGTGAACATTTGTATGCCATTGTTTTTTTAGTTATTAGTTGATTTTTATGCTAATCATGTTTAATTAACAACCACGGGATACTATTTAGATTCAATAATTTAAAATAGTAGTTCAATGCCTCTTGGACGTTAAAACTGGGACAGGTAGGCATGTATCAGAACAATTAATCTTTTTTTTCTTCCTTTAAAATGCAATTTGAAATACTTATTAACTAATTAGACAGATAGTGGGAGATGATAGTCTCTCACTCGCTGAGTAATATGAGCAACCATTAAGTTGGTTGTCCAATATTATATATATTGCAAAGGGTAATCCCATTAGAATAAAATAGCCTCCCCCACCGCACACCCTCACCCTTTTTTTTTCTCATTGGGATTGACTTATATTATACACTTACAGTCAGTAGCCATTACACTTTGACTAAAAAGACTTTAAAGACTTAGCATGGGGTTGAACATTCATTCCTAACTTACTGTTTGTTTCAGAATAATTTAGTTGTGAAATTTATGTGTATGATTGCAAGCGTTCCTTTATTCTGTTTGGGATAGGATCTTGTACATTTTACAATGTTGTAACTTATGAATGTGTATTAAAACTTTTTAGATGTAATGCTAGTAAATCTTTTCTTCATTATTGCTTCAACTTCTTTATTCTCGCTTGTCTGAATAATTTTATATTATCTAGCTTCTGTAATTAACAATCGGCTTTGTATATCTAGTTTTACTTATTCATGTAGTAAATGTTTAAATACATTGTCACCTAATGTAACACTAAATAGCTTAATCTATGCTCAGCTCATTTGCTTTCTTTAGAATAAGAATTATTTTCTTAATCACATATTTATTTTAGCTTAATAAAATCGTTCACATTTTCTTTATCACATAATCTCCCCCTATAATAAATAAATCTGGAAGGGGCACACATTTGTGGATCTAAAATAGTGTCTAACACCTTTCTTTTGAGGTAACTTTAACTCTTACTGTAATTCCCCGAAAACCCTAAAATCAGACCCGGGAATTGAAAACGGAGAAATAAAATTTTCTGCACCAGGTCACAGGACAAGTCGTCCAGTGACCAGTCAGGATAACCACGAGTCGTTAAGTGAGTCGTGGTGAGGAGTTGGACCTAAGTTGGAAATTTCAAGTTCGGGGTGACCACGGGTGTGACCACGAGTTGTGGTCATCCCCACGATCCGTTAGGTCACCCGTGGTCAAGGATGGGAGAAGGAAGAAGAGAAGTTTGGACAATGCACTTAACGGGTCCTCACCACGACTCGTTGTGGTGTCACCCGTGGTGACACCCAAGTAATTTTTCGGCAGTGAGGGTGATAAAAGGTGACCACGAGTCGTGGCCACCAATAACGGATTATTAAGTGCCTCGTGGTAGCAATCTTGATGTAACTTCCATTGAAGACTCGTCCAGTCCCTCGTTGGGACTGGCAGCCTGTTTTTTCCTATGAGTTTATTAAGGGCTTTTCCGTAATTCCTATGATTCTAAGGCCTAAACTACGTCATTTTAAGGCCAGAATGTAGTGTTTTAAGAAGGGTTAAGTAATTCTAAGTCTAGCCTAATTCATGCATGCATGTTTATAAGTCTAGAGGGGTGATCAAACTAAATCTCTCAAGGTTCTTCCTCAATTATTCCTTGGGCAATCAGAAAAGTTATAGAATTAGATTCTCTCAGGTACGTGAGGTTATGAATGGGTGAAATTGTTCACACCCATGCCCAATCCCTCTCTTCATGAAAATCTACATGTTGATTCTATGGAGTTTTAACCCAATGCATGAATTTCCTAAGTTTCTATCATGGGTATGATCTAAGCATGTTTTAATATATGAATTGTGATTGATGGGCTGATTTTACAATGTTTTAAATTATAAATTATGTTTTCAATTTTTCTTAACTATGATGCCCATGTATGAATATTCATGAATGTTGAGATCTATGAGAATATGTTCAAGTATGATGTGATGTTTATGAAGAAAGTATGATTTAGAAATACCCATGTTATGTTCATTTTTTCAAAGTGAATCAAGTTGATTTCAAGCATGTTAAGGTATTGGGCAAGTCCATACGATTAAGTATGACTTATGATTTCATGAATTAGCTTACCATATGGTTTTGGAGTCAAGACTCCCATTATTTTTCAGCTTGTGGTATGGTTTGAGTCAAGGCTCCTCATGTTATAATTTAATATTATGCATGTATGTTATTATTCAACTTCATCATTAGACGATGGTCAGCTTTGTTGAAAAATGATGGAGAGAACATGCAGGTTTTGGGAGTAATGTCTAGCACCGAGTAGGCTAAGGGTCAGTCAACCTTATGCCTCAGAACTACGCGCCAACGTAGGTATGATCAAATTATTTTGGGACCTCCAATGTGAGCTTCCCCTACCCCAAGAGGCCTTGAGCTTGATATCGATATCATGGTAGCGTGTTTAGACGGCTCTTCCTACTTGAGTGCAATAGTTGGGACCACGTAAGCTCTATCGTGATAATGTCGGTTATATGATGAGTCTTCCATTGTTCCTCATAATTTCAGTTATGCATGCACATCAGTCATGATATTATTTTTTCAGAAGGTTTAACCCAATGTTCAGTTTTATGTATGATTATCAGATATCAGCTTTGGGTCATTCGATTTAGTTATGATGTTAAGTTATATTTAGATCATGATTTCAGAAAATAGCATGCAAGCCTTACTCTCAGAATCTTATCTTGATTATGTTTTATGAAATGCATTGTTACTGATTTTACTTACTTTAGCGGTTTTACTTACCTTGCATGTTTGGTACATTTCATGTACTAACCACATACTCTATGCTCTATCGTTTTATGATACAGGCTCCGATCTTCAGACACAACCACATCACTAGCCATTTTTCGGAGTTAGCATTCAGTCTCAGTTGGTGAGTCCTCATCTCTCGAGGACCATTCCTTATCAGTTATCTTTATATTTTCAGTTTCAGACTAAGAGAGTTAGTTGTGGTCTTGTCCCATCAACTCATCAGTAATAGAGGCTTTTCAGACATAGTGCATAATCAATTTAAGATTCATTTATGTATTCTGATGTTATGTTATGTTCAGACTTCCGTTATGTTTATCATGTTGATCTTCCGCTTTTATTGATTGAGTTAGATATATGGTCATGCCATGGATCGACTTGGAGTCTATCGGGGCTCCTTGTCCCATGTATCAATCTAGGCCCATGTTCGGGTCATGACAAACTTGATATCAGAGCATTAGGTTTTGAAGTGTCCTAGGGTGTCTGCAAGCCGCATTAAGTAGAGTCTTCTTCATGGGTGTGAGGCGTGCCACACTTATGACAAAGAGGCTGCGAAACGTTTAAGAAATATTTCCTTCTTTCATGATCTAAGTCATGCGATGAAATATCTCTCCATCCTTCTAACTCATGCTCTACGCATTTGTAGAATCAAGCCTCCACACAGAGTTAATGGAAGGAGAAATGGAAATAGCCACGAGGATGGCAATGGGAACGGGCACCAACAGGCCCCACCAGCCCATGAGGACCATGCATTGGAGCCGGTTGTTGTTATATCCCCAAAGCCCTAAGATTAGACCCGGGACTTAAAATGGAGAAAATAAAATTTTCTACACCAGGTCACAAAATGGGTCGTGAGGTTGACCACGAGTCGTCAAGTGACTCATGGTGAGGGGTGTTGACATACCTGGAAAAATCAGAGTTGGGGTGACCATGGGTGTGACCACGAGTCAAGGTCAGCCCCACTACTCGTCAGGTCACCCGTGGTCAAGGGCAGTTGGAAGATGAAGGATGAGTGGCAGTATACCCCACGATTGGACACCAGTAGTTGTGGTCTGTCACCACGATTCGTTGGGTGAGTCATGGTCAACAGGTTGCTAATGATTTAAGGTTTTGGTATTGGAATCAACGAGTGTGACCACTAGTCGTGGTCAACAGTACTGGCCGATAGGTTCCTTGTGGGGAGCCCTCGAGGAAAAGTGGTTGTGCACACAATGACTGGAGACCATGAGTCGTGGTCATTGGTAACAACTCGTCCAGTCCCTCGTGGGGACTGGCAGTCAGTAATTTTCTATGAATTTAGTAAGGGCTTTTCCATAATTCGAATGATCCTAGGGCATAAAATGCGTCATTTTAAGCTATGAATATTGAGTATTAAGAGGGTCAAGTTCATTCTAGGCTATTCCTATTCATGCATGCAAGAGTAAAGGTCTAGAGAGGTGATCAATCTCAATTTTCTTTACGTTTTCTTCAATTCTTCCTTGGGCAATCAGAGAAATTATAAAATCAGATTCTCTTAGGTATGTAGGGTTATGAATGGGTGAAATTGTTCACACCCATGCCCAATCCCTCTCTAATTCATGAAAATCTATGTGTTGATCCTATGGGGTTTTAACCCAATGCATGAAATTCCTAATTCTCTACATGGGTATTGTTACACCCCGTAAATTCTTAACATGTAGATGGCCTATTCGCATGTTGGTTAAGAGTTTTAGAATGCCATACATGCTAGAAAAAGGCCCGGGAAAAGAT